>VXBU01006982.1:480493-542126 GCA_013400315.1 Bombycilla garrulus
TGGGATCCACAGAGTGGTGATATTTTCTGTCTTTCTCTTTTTTGACCCCCCCCCCCCTTCTCCTTTCTCTTTTCTTTACTCTCCTTTTTCTCTCCCTCTCATATCTACTATCAAATAAAACACATACTATTGTCACTGGCCTATGGTCTCGTTTGCAACTTAATTCAGGCAGAGACATTTCTAATTAATAACTGGCTCATAACACTGCCCCACACCATCATGCTGAGCTGGTGTTGCGCATGAGATGCAAATCACATGGCAGGGTGGAGACTCCAAAGTTTTGTTTCCTTTATGGTATCTGTACTTAATGAAAAGATTTCCCTTGCTCATGTGTCCCCTGGCTGGGGCTCTGAGCACACTCTGCCAGAGATCATGGAACAGTCTCAGGGTTATTTTGCAGCCCATGGCCTGATGGATGCTGCAGCTAAGAGTTGCATAGCAGGAACATGAAGAATGGTGTGAGGGATACCAGCAAGTTATCAACAGTATCTGCAGTCATGCTTTTCAAAACAATGATGTAAGAATGACGTGGGGCTATACAACACAGTCTAAAGCTTTATGAGAACCTCTGTCTTTATTGTATCCATTTGCATAGTTCTGTCAAGTAGAAGCATCATATCCTTGTCCTACACCTGGGACTCATGAACATAAATTAGCAGAAGAGCAATGAGAGGCTGAACTCTGGTTCCAAAGCTGTGATCCTGAGCACGAGACCTTATGCTTGTTATCAAGTAGTCATGTTTGAATACAAATCACCAGCTGGCTTACTTACATGCCTAACTTAGAACTAGCTGAGTAAGTTTTGATATAAAAATATCTTAGAACCTGGACAAAGGTAAAGGACTGACTCAATCCCTAATGAAGGGCAAGGGCCTGGTACCTTGGCAGAAGCACATTGGGTAAAACTGGTTCTCAGCTTTCTCTAGCCTAGAAGCATCAACATTCATGAACAAGAGAGCTTCAGGTAGCTTTTTTCATAACTGTGTATCTCTAGCAATTTTAATTTGTTCACTTGTAGTGGGTGAGGGTAAGTAACCTGTGGGTAAATAACCTGTGAGCTCAGAATAACCATTTCAGTGAACATAAGAGAGAAAGGAGAATGTAAAACCTCTGTCCATGCAAGAAGACATTTAGCATGTATTCATCACAAACCTGTAAATGTTAGGTTTAAAAAGACCACAAAGGCAAAGCTAAGTTTCTCACCATCATAAACGCTGTCCACTCCTGACTTGAGCCTCTGTCTTCCTTGCAAGACCTTTGGCTTCTTCACTGGGTAGCGGAGGTTTGTTACCAGTCCTTGATTTGGCTTTTCAAAAGTGTATATTAAGTCCTTTAATGTTTTGAAGGTCCTCTCTGGAACACCTTCAGAAGTCTGTAAGGAAAGGATAAAAAAATGCGTTTGCAAGTTCCCTTCACACGGAGTTCCCTAAATGAAAAGAATGATAAGTTGTTTCTTATTTACCAAGGAGCTGTTTTGTAAACAGGTTTGGTGACAGAATATTGCACTGTTCTCAAAACACTAAGGACACTTGTTTGGAGCCATGGTTATGGCACTAAAAGTAATCTCCCTCACCATCTTTTTTTTTTCTAGAAGAATATCAGTTAAATTATTGGTGTAACTGTATGCTGCAGCAATATCCACTACAGCAGACAGTTGAAGAGTGACAGCATTGCACACTGCACTCTGGTCTGAGAGCAAAAGTTTAGGGATAACATATTTAGTTCTTACTTAAAATGTCGGCTTTAAATAACTAGGTGACAAACAGAACCCAAACTTTTACAAAATATCAGCATTGACAAGCAAAGGCCGTGTGCAAAAAAACTGCTCATTAAGTGTCGGTGCATATGACAGGACTGAACTGCTCCTGCAGCTCAGCCCTGCAGGGATCTGTGCCCAGACTTTACAGTGCTGTGACTTCAGGGCAGTGAGAGACAGTGAGCAGCCTACGAGGAGCCATTAAAAAGAACGGAGCTTTGGTTCACTTAGTCTCCTAGCTAACAAAGAAACATATCTATTTTCTTTGGTTTTCTGCATTCTTCATCTTCCATCAGCCCTGGATAGACTGGGTGCCAATGCCTCTGTGTTCTGGGTCTCGCTGGGATGAGTTAAATTTATTCATAGCAGCCTACACAGTGCTATGCTCTGAATTTGTGACTGATAACACAGCCACGTTTTGGCTGTTGTTGAACAGTGCTTACACAGCATTAAGGATGTCTCTTTCTTGCACTTGGTTGCCCCGGGGAGTAGGCTGGAGGTGGGCAAGATGCTGGCTATCCCATCTCACCCCATCTGACACTGTACTCAGCAATAAAAGCTTAGAGAAAGCGAGAACATTTGTGCATATGTATGTGCTGACGCCTCACTTTCCAGGAGGTCACTAAACATCTGCCTCCTGATGGCAAGGAGTAGTTAAACTTTTTTGCTTTGCTTGTGTGCATGACTTTGCTTTACCTATTTACCTATTTCACTGTATATCTGGTCCAGGAGTTGCCTCACTTTTGCTCTTTGTGTTCCCTTCCCCCCACCCTGTCCTGTTAAGGAGGGAGGGAGTGAGCAGCTGCAGGGGTGCTTAGCTGCTTGGGGCCAGCTTGCTGCACGCTAGAAAGATCAGGGCTGAATCTGGCCTTAAAAAAAAAAAAAAAAAAGCAGAAAACCTCTCCTCCACCATCAATATATTATTTCAGTCAATTATTTTAGTAAGCCAAAATGATCTGACTTAAAATTTCTAAGAAATTAATTATTCTTTCACATTATTGTCAAAACTTTATAAGGAAGTTTTGCAAAGATTTGAAAAGTCTAAAAATATCTGAGTTACCTGCTGATACAAATGATAGCATAACCCCAGTAGAGTGGCTAAGATCCAAAACAGAATTTTTTTTTGTCAGCAGACTATTCTGCTTCATGGGAAACTGTGTCCTTCATACACATGCAAAACTACTAATAAGCAATACATTACCAGCATATGAGAGCTTGGAATGTTTTTTATGAAGTGATTTCCTCATTCCACTTAAATGCTGCTTAATATTGGCAGTCCTCTTGGCTGTCCTGCTACAAGCAGGGGAGTAAGGCAGCTTTTAGATGTCCTTTCACATTGCCTGGGGATTTGATTGATGCATTAGTCTCTCTTAAACTTGTTTTACTTGAAGAAGCAGCATTATTTGGCATTGTCACTTCAGGTGCCTCACAATGGCACAGAATTACAGATTCTTTAAATCAAAAAGATCATTGCAATTTCCCAGATCTCTGTGAGATGCTGCATGCAATAGCAGCCCTTTCAAGTAGAAAAACGGTAATTAGAAGAAAGTAAGTAAAGTAATAGAGGTTTTATCAGTGCTATCAAAAAGAAATGGTCAAATGAGAAAGCGGCTGGTTAATAAATAACAGAGCCACTTAGATTATAAGGAAATTCTACAAGCACAAGAGCTACTTTTTGAGCTTATAAGAATTGAGTAGAGAGCAAACTTGCAAATATTTTCTATAGTATTGTGTTTGTTTTTTTTTTTAAATCTACGATCATAGATTAAAATGACAATAGATTAAAATTATCATTGATCACAGATGAATATAAGATCTTTCAATTTATGATTTTTAAAAAAATCTATGATCCTTAATGCAGTCTTTAGAGATGCAATGAGAGTTACTCACCTGTAATCTGAAATATCCTTGGTGTTCCCTGAAGATGCGGTAAGTGTAGATGAGGTCCTCAAAGCTGTGAAAAACATTGTGTACGTAATACATCACATTAACAAAGTAAACATATATGCAAACAGTATTAAAGACATGAGAAGTCTATTAAAATTAAATGAGGCAGGGACAGAAAAGCAAAAGAGAAGAGATCCTAGAGATTACAAAATGAGTGAAGGTTTAATATCTTGAAATACAAGATTACTCTAACCAGGGCTTTCAAAGAACATGTGAACTAAGCCTAACACAAGCCTTTAATAAGCATAATTTGATTCCACAGACATCACCTCTTCTCATCTCTCTCTTATCTTCCTCACTCTCACTGCTCTAACCTTCATTTTGCACTTCTGTCACAAGAAGGCTGTTGAATTCTTGGAGAGATGTTGGCAGAAAATGGCCTCCAGTCACCAGCACCGAGAAAATGACTGTATGGCTCCTACTTCTAAGAACAATATTCTTCCTTTACATTTCTCAGGGTTTTAGTTATTGTTATTTTTTAATATGCAAGTGTTTGAACACTGAGGCCACTGATGTATTTGGATATCTTTTGTCAACAGAAATAAAAGCTTTATCAGATACCACAGTAGCAGCAATTCGGGAGGTGAACTGGAGATCGTGACTGATCAAAAAAGGTAGCAGAGTTGCAAGGAAATATACATCACAAATAAGTGAGGAGCTTGGTGAGAGGGGAGAGCAGCCTCTGAAAACAAGTTTTTTTACCTGGTGTGGCTGTTCTTCAGGGATACTTCAGCTGAACCTAAGTGGCTATGTAAAGTGAACTGTCATGAGAAGGAAAATCTTGAGGTAAAAACCTGGCTCAGGGCTCTTGGACAGAAATGAAGGGTTACTCTGGATATAAACTACTTCGTTCTACAAAAAAAATTTACTCTGAACTGAGATCAGAATAAGACTTCCAGTTATAACAGATTTATTTTAATTCGAAGAGTGGTATCACAGGGATGCATATTTTGGTTTTTGCCTTTTTGATATACCTGTGGAAATCCACATGTTCCTTGCTGAAGAGTATTTTTATAAATGTGAGTGCTCGTTCTTTGCACAGAGACAGAGAAGTAAGAAAAAGAAATACCAGGAATCATTTTTGAAACTTGTTCTTTACTGATCTTTAAAATGTTACTGCCTGGATATTATTCAGCTACTGTAATTTTTACTAAATGAACATGAAACTACCATTAAAATAGAAACTTCTGTTTCCTCATTAACTACTAAATGCTTATCAAGAGCTAGTAATAGGGTACAAATAAACAAAATGTTTGGTCTGGAAGAAAAGCAAGGTGGGAGGGAGAATGGCATGTTGAGCAAGAAGGAGAACAGTAGCAAAAACAGTAGCAAAAACACTAGCTTTGAACTGAGACACTGTCAGAGACCTGGGATAATTCTAGATGAAAGAGATAGTGTGCTGTGGAGAAAGGTGTATCAGCAGAGCCGTGCACCTTGCCTGATTACAGGAGAGATACATTTGAACCGGTCTCAACATTCTGACTCCCAAGTCCTCCATCTAAGCGCACTCCCCCGCCATATCCCAACAAAAAAGGACGAGAAAGTTTGTTTGTTTGCTGTAGCAGGTGGATTAGTATCTCTGCTCACAGATAGTTAATTTGAGAAGGGTTTATCAGTTTGCACATCAACCATCTTAGGTGCTAAACAAGGTGTTAAGGTGCGCTTCTAATTCAAAAATTGCATTTGAACTGAGAGTTTCAGTGTTGATTGCCCCCAGTTTTAGGGCAGTTTGCCTGGTGAACCACTGCCAGGCAGCCCAGTTTGTGAGGCAATTCTCAGCCAGTGCACTGGCTGAGAACACCATCCCATGTGCTGTCTGAACACAAGCCTTGCTCTGACCCGTGCAAGCCACCATCTGTGCACCACCGCTGCCACTCCAGCAGTTTAACTACCGCATTTGTTCATGTCGGGATTATAGTCAAATCCACTAAACACTTCAGTTTTTATCAGCTTTTAGCACTAAAACCCACAGAGGCAAACTGCAAGTCACATGATTTTTCATATGCCTGCACAGAATATTGCGTCAGGCAGATGTGACAGGCCAAAGTATGTCTGCAAGACATCACAAGGCAAATCTACTTTGCCCTTAAAAAAAAAAAAATACAAAAGGAAAAGGAACTGTGTTGGTGCGGCGCAAAGCTTAACCCAGGTTTTGATTAACATTGCCATTCTTCCAATGTGTCAGGTTCCCCATTTTTCCCTTCTAACAGGGACATTCCCTTCCATCTCCCTGCCCTCCCCTCACCCTCTGCATTGTCTCACTGCACACAGTACTGAGAGCAGGTTCCTGTAGCTCCCTTGCTGAGGGCTCTGTTTGTCCCCCACTTACTGTGTCTCTTCTCCTCGTCCTGTTATTTTGCAGACCTCCTTTCTCCTACACACCTACTCCATTTCTCTCTCCCTTTTTTCCCCCTTTCCTTTCATTTATTTCATAAGAAATTCATTTTTAGGGATTGATATAACATCTTCTCGTATTTTTAAATTAATTAGATGTGTTTAAAGGTTTTCATGTTGCACTCAAACGTATCCATGACAAGAGTGCAAAGCCTCATAGGTTCAAACAAAGACCTAGATTCTAGTTTTTAAACTTTGAATGTATTATGAACAGATCAATTATATATGAAAAGTGTAAAAAGGGAAATAAAATTGCTGTTCCCTACAGAAAAAGAAAATAAAATTTTAATTGTAGTAATTAAAGCTTCAGACAAGAAATAGCAGTTTTCTATGCCCATCTTGTCTGTGGATTTGTCTTATGAATTCAAGCAGAACTTAGTAATTTTCAGCCTCAACCTGTGTTCTTATATCAGGTAAAGTTCCTTTGAAACACAAGGCTGAGCTTTCATCAGATAAAAATTCTACAAAGAAGGAAGTGTTTTGTAACATGCCATGAGACTTCAGTGTCTCAACAGTGCTAAAATGCTGTTTACTCATCATTACAGAGGCAGTTAACTTTGAGTAAGTAACTCATGGTTAGCAGCAGTTCTTAGCATGTTTTGGCAGGCTGAGCTATTTTTTTAGGCTCCCCTTATTGTCTGCAGAGAGAGACCAGCATCACCAGCTTATAGTTCATTTATCATCTGTTACATAAAATGTTTTTATGGAAATGTCACCCTCTCACTAGTCACTATAAAGGAAACCTAAAGAAACCAGCACTACTTGAATACATAGAGTCTGTCAATATCAGGGAAGAACTATTAATCATCTTAGAGAAGATGATTGTTGTCTCTGGATCCAACTGAAAACTCATTAAAAAATCAGTATTAGGGTACTTACAAAACACAGAGACACAAGGCTCCTTCCACACTCTCACTCTCCCGTATTAAATAGCTGCCATTCTTTTTCTTCTTGCTCAGCAGCTCTTCACAGGTTCTTCTTGTTATCTTTCCATGAAAAAATGGGAATTCCATGGACCAAAGAAAACAGGGTATCTTGCCTTTCAAAGCAATTCTAGAGCAAGTCAGAAGCCTGGCATGAAAAGGAAGACTTATTCTAAAGGCAGCTTCCTGCAGACTTCTGAAGTTGGAGGTGCCAAGGACACACAGGAGTTCATCTGTGTTGTGTACTGAACTCTTCCCAGTGAGGTGGGTTAGCTCTGCAGCTTGACAGCTCATGAGCTCCGTGGAGGCAGGAAAGGGTTGGTCTACACTGGTCACAGTCCACAGCAAAAAGGAAGACACTCGTCACATTATACCACCAGACTTTTGCGTTCTATATCACACCTCTAAGCTATGGAATAATTAAGTTGACATTGAGGTATAGTTATATTTTTCAGTCAGCTTTTATGTTTAAAGAGGCTCAAAGCCCAGCAAATGGGGTCCTATGCTTCAGGAATAAGTCACGACTCCATAGGGGAGGATGAAATTATCTAAAAGCACTTTTGCCTTTTTTCAGGTGATTTTGAGAAGAGAAAATAAGTGTTTGTGATATTTTAATCAACCTCAGTCATCAAGCCATAGAAAGTGCCAGAAAAAAACTTGGCAATTCTCTGTTCCTTCAGAGGTTTAAACAAATTTCATCAAAATAAGCTGTAGAATGACACAAGATGTTTAATAGAGGAACAGTGTGAGATGCAGGGACTGCTGTCATCTTGATCACAGAGAAAAAAAGCCTGTGGAAAAAAACAAAGTAAATACTGATGGAACACTGTAAGCAAAACCAACCATGTTTTACATTGAGCTGTTACATTCATGTTTTTGCTCTGACAATTTTGTCACAACTTTACATTACGTTAACATTTGTGTGTTTATCTGCAAGTTGTTCACACATCTCACAGTAAGACCATTTCCAGATGGTATCTTAGTTCAGGAATAAAGTATCTCTAAAAAGGTACTGTTTTGTCTCAAAGAAATATCGAGACTTTAGGAAAAAAGATATTCCAAGAGAAAAACTGAGAAATGGCACGTCCAAGGTGATGCTGTTGCTAAGGTCATTCTTGCAGTGACCACAGGTTACTAATAAAACAAGCCCTGATCACCAAGGGGATGAACTTGTTTATGTACTTAGCTCCTCCAGTTTCAGCTGTCCAAATGCAGTCTTCCTTTGTCTTCCAATGGGATGAAGATAGTCATATTGGGAGGGAAATACCTCAGTCTTGTAAGCATCCTTAAGAACATGTGACAAAAGATTCTCCTTCATATCAAATGCACTTGTATTTTCCTCAGGTTAAAACTGTTTGTGGCATTTTTCTACCCATTGTATAAATAAACAATTTCCAAGAGGTATTGGGAGGTGAATGGCTTTTCCAGAAGCCCAGCTCTGCAAATGAAGAGCAGCAACTGCTCAGCGCTGTCCTGCTTCAAGCAGGTTATCTCCTTGCATTGAAAGGAAAGTAGATAGCAAAAAACTGCAAATTCCTCTTTCAAGAAGGTAATAAATAGACATTCTTCACAAAGTTCCCTGAAGATCTCCTTACCTAGGTGCAGAAATATAAAACAGAAGTTTCAATAGATCTTGCTGATCTGAATGTAGAAGTTACTTAAAGTGAAACAACAGCCACACGCTACCTGCTGATGGCTTAGCAGCGTGTTTATCTAATAAAAAACCCCAGAAAACCTTAAGAAGGAAAAAGTGCTTGAGGAGAAATGGGGATGGGGGCTCCTTCCAGCAGCAGTCACCACCCACTGGCCAGATCACAGTCCTCCTCAGTTGTCTCCACAGCACCCTGAGAGCATTCAGGAATTAACTTTGTCCTTTTACCTCACCTTACCTGTCTGTAATATTCAAATGGGCCTGAGAATAGGAGCTTGATTTGAAAGCAGAAATCATTGAAATATAGCAGAGAGAGGGGTCTGGAAGGGAGAAAGGAGAGAGGCTATAAATATGGTCTGATCAGTCACTAAATATATGCGTGTGTGTGTGTGTGTCTTAGAGGGCTAATCCAGGGCAAAACCACACAGCTTCTGGCAAAAACACAGCAGGACTTGCAAATCCTAGCCTGGGATACCTCTTGATACCTGGTTAACACCTGGAAGGTGGGGGATGATTTCCTTGTCAGTCACCACAGACCTGCACCGTGAGCCTCATCACAACTTGTAGCACACATCATTGAATCTTTACTGTGCATGTAGGGATCACATAACAATATATTTCCATGGGCCTAATGTAGCCGTAAACTCTGAGCAAACATTTCCTGATACAAATATTTCTAGCTTAACAAATCTCACAGGTATTTTTGCTTTACACAAACCTGCATACCCAGGCTGCCTTCTCAGCCAAGTCTGAAGAGTAAGAAATATGACCTGAAGAGTTAAGTCTGATTAAATGTGTGATTGGATGTGAGAAATGGATGCGAGAAGTCTGGGGAGCTGGAATGGCAATGATGTCCCAAGGCTTGGGGCTCGGGTGGTTGAGGCAGTTGCACCAGGCTGAGCCTCTGGGAATCTTAGCTACATCAAACCAAGCAATAGCTGTTGTGAATCTGTGCTCAAAGTCATTTTACTCCATTCCAAAATAAAATTGTTTTTTATTTATCATCTGCTTAAGGAGATTTTACAGTTCCTAGTATAGCCTCCTGCAGTGACTGTCCTTTCAGATGGCAGAGAACAGGGGAAAAACAAAGTCCTTTTTCCTGAGAGACTGCCTCTTGGCCTGCTTCTACTGTTGCATGGGGAAAAAAACAGGTAGAGTTTCACTTCCTAAAAATCTTCAGTATGTCAAAACAATCACATCCTTTAGTCAATCTTGTGTTTTCTGAACTTAATGCAATCACTTCCTTCAGTCTTTTTCCACAACCACCTTTTCTTGCAATTGTTCTCTTCACTTTTCTCTGACACCACTTTGCTTATTTATAGGCATCAAATTTTATAGAGGTAGTAGCCAAAGTCTTTTGATTAGAAGAGCAGGATAGTTAGCCACTCTTCCCTTCACAGAATAGCTGCTAGAGAAACAAGATCTGCAACATTTTGGCAGCAGTGCCAAGCCCTCACTGATTGTGTATCTAATTGGTTTTCTGCCATTCGGCTGCCTGGATTAATTTCCTTTTTTTTTTTCCCTCCTGTTATTGTAAAACTTAGCAAGGCCATTTCATAGTGACACCTCATGTTAAGAAGCGCAGTAGGAGCTCTGGTTCTTCAATGTCTCCTGGCTGCAGCTGTAGCCCAGCAAAGCTCTTGACCGTGCCTTCAGTAAGGACAGGAAATCTGGGGAGGAGCTGGGCTGCTTGACAACACTGAGGGTCAGACATTCAGTGAATCATCAGGCAGAGTGTGGGATTTCAGGGCTAAATAAAAGCTGTGGTCGAAAGAAAAACCAGTGTGCTTGAACTGTAAAGCAAGGAGCTGAAGGGTCATACGTTATCTGGCCAGCAAGAAAAAACCAGCCACAATGTAAGAAAATAGAAAGTAAGTTGAGTTCTAGCTAAATATCCTGAAATATGAGTTCTCACTGAGCTGTGTCACTGGGCAGTCCCAGTCCTGTGGCTTACTCTACCAACAGAACCAATAATGTCTTTGCAAGATGAACTGTCACAGGAAAAAATTACATTTAATTTCAATTTACAACTTTAGCATGATATCTACACCAGGCTGTACTTTTGCAATTTACTGTGCATGGATACAAAGGGATTTTTTTGGTGGTATCTGTTGATGGCAAGATTTACTTGAGACTAAAAGAAAAATCATTATGATGTAAATTCAAGAAGAAAATTGAACTAGTGTGTCAATTACTTAGAGAGTGCTGCTACAGCTGTCTGTGGAGCCCCAAGGCATCAGAGCTCTGCCATTAGCTTTCTAATAAAATATAAACCTAGGAGGTAAAGCCTGTTTTATAACCCTTTTCACATACTGCCTGTTTTTTAAAACAAAAGTAAAGAGAAAATGGGACTTCGAAATGAAAGTGATAGTTCAAAATGAACTGAGAATGGTAGTTCAAACTTGTCTGTGTTAAAATTTGAATTAAAACATCACAGAGCCAAACAATTAAATAAGGTTTATAAGACACATGAATATGTGTAAGTAATAGGTTCAAAATTATCTAGAATTTTGCTTAAAAGTTTACTTACAAGATAGAGTCATAAAACAATAATTTCCTTCTCTCCGGCAACCACATTGTCAGGGTCCAGAGTGATCCATATTCAATTACTCCCTGAGCTTATAATAGCTTCAATGTTTGTATTTGTTATGATCTGCCTCTGAGGCTGGGTAACTGAGGCTCCTGTTAATAGATCCCTTGGAGTGAATTAGAGTGAAACAATACTGAATGACCAGTGTATATATGAGGCATACTTATTTTAAAACAATTCAATTGCAGCAGAAAGAAAGAATGTAGCCGTTTTAGTTCTTTTCTACAAAAATATAAAAGTATATCCTGAAAATTCAGCTTCTAAGACATCATTCATTGGTCTCAAATATCACATAAATCAATGATTGAAATGCAGTAAGAAGTTAGTTCACATCATAATGCCCCCAAAGTACTGCCTTCTTGTTAAGAAATGTGCAAACAAAGCTGTAGGAAGTGACAAACCTCAGTTAATCACATTTCTATACTTCTGCCACATACTTTGTCAAATATAACTGCACTGTAGAAGTTGGAGCTTTTGTCTTAATATTTGGCAAGAGTCTGACCAGGGTCTTTATCTGTCCTTCACATCTAGAGTCATATTAATAGTGACATAATTTTTATCTTGTGAATTTTCTCTTACTAGTAGATCTTTTTACCATTACTAATATTTTCATAGTCACTAACTTGTAATGTCTTGTCCAGAATGCTGTGCACGTGGCAACTACAGCTTACCACATTGGAACTGTACCATCTTTGCATTATATTGAAAACAACACTTATTTTCCTCCCCCACCCTCTTCCCTCGCCCCCCCCCTCCGAAGTAATTAGTCACTGAATAATGTAAAGAAAAACAGGATGACAACGTATAAACTTCAGAGGGCTCTCTCTTCCATCATTTTCTAAGCCACTTGTGTGCCAGCATTAATTTTTTATCCCACAACTACCAAACTTCCTTTACATAATCCTCTTCTTTTACTGATGGTCTGGGCAGGACTACAGAGAGGTGAACACTACAGAGCACCAGGCTCTCCAAGTGTATGCAGTGCATGCACAGGACAAAATCATGGTCCCAACTCTCAAGAATTTACAGGACAAGTTCACACAGAGCTAGGATTCATATCTTGGGCAAGACAGACATGAATCCCCATACAGAAGCTTATGCTTAAAAGTATCACCATTCTAAAGCTAAAGGTTAAAACACAGCTGCGAGTTTAAGTCATAGACATAAAAAATGGGGTCAAAAGAAAAGGCTAGAAGAGCTGCTTAAAGCAGAATTTGTGAAGCATATCAAAAGCAAAGAAAGCACTTCGGCTGCCCGTCTGGTTTAAGCCAAAAGCCATTTTTATATCCCACTCCAAAACTGGTTACTCGTGGATATGTAGAAAGAGTAAGATACACTTTTTTTGTACAAAAGTGAGTACAATTCTTGCAAAAAAGAGGATAAATACTGTGAAAGGACAACTAGAATAAGAACCCTATCTGTAAAAATCACTAGGAAAAAACAAGTCCTGCTAGACAGAAGCTGCAAAGTTCAGAAGAAGGTTCAGTATAGGAACATACAGATGCCTCAGCAAAGGCACATTCAGCTTTGTGTCCCTTTAGTTGTGCTCTGTGGTAAAGAAAATAATGGAAGAATGGTTTTAGGGAAAACTGGCTTGGTAGCCCCTAGATGCCAAGAGAAGGCATGAATTTAATTAAAGGGGTCTGTCCAGCCAGTTGTCTCAGTGAGAATCTTCTGTGATTCCTCAAAGGAAAGCCAGAAAGAAGCAAAGGGAATCCCTCAAGGACAGTGTAAATCACAAGAGAGCAGATCATCGGGCAGAAGGGAGGGAGGCAGACAAAAGGGACACAGAATGAGCAGCAGGCAATAGGAAGCATGGGTGAGACCCTGTAAGGAGTCCCTAATATGAGGGTCGCTAAAACCATGGGAAGAGTGGCAGGTGTCTCAGGGCCAGTTTCACTCATCCAGCAAGTCAGTGGCTAAGGTCAGCCACACAGGAAGGGAAAGGCAGAGGCAAGGCAACAAAGGAGGGAAAAGAAGGGAACTAGGAAAAAAAAAAAAAAAAGAAAGATTAATGAATAAAAAAACCCCTGATTTTCCTTAAAAACAATCAAAGGCTGATGAGAATAATAACAAGGGGAAAATATCTAAAGACCATTTGACCTAATTTTGTTTAAAGACATAACAGCAAGCACTGATCATACAACAAGTGATTCATTAGGGCAGTATGAAATACAGGTACCATGACTTTCACGTGAACGTAGCCCATGAACTGCCCTGCAGGATGGTTTTCCCCCACTGCTTCAGCTTCTCAGATTAAATTAATTTTTATCTTCTCCAGCACAGTTGTATTTGGGCAGATGAACTTGTCTCTTTTTCAAGGACAGTTTATAAAAGTGACCTGAGTGGAGACCATGTGAGGATTCTGAGATTTTCTGTGGATTTCAGAGCCTAAGAGCTTCACTTTGGCAGCTTACTATTTGCATGCAAAGGCACCTGCCTTGCTCCGTGAGAAACATTCTCCCCAATCCTTAGCTGGTCTCCTGCTAGTTTTCATTATTTCGCAAATAATTAGTTGAAAATGTAGGAAATTAGATTATAGTTTAGCAATTCAACCCAAATCAGTACTTATAGACCCTCAAACTAGTTATAGAACCTTTGTTCTTTTTGACACAAATTAGTAGAGGCCAACATTTATCAAGGGCTTTGTGTTTTTACAGCATGCCTAGATTAGAAGTGCTGAGCCAGGCAGGAACGAGTTTTCTGCCGCTTGATTAAGGGAGGAAAAAGAAAGGACTTGAACCGCTGCAGCACAGCTATAACAGACTCTCTTGCTGATGGAGTTCTCAGTTCTGCTTCATTTTGACTCCCTTTCACAGATAAAGCTTCCCACTGCTACTGTTGCTACTATCAAATTCATATTCAAACCCAAATGCTCCATCTCACAGCATGAAAGCTGAGTGCAATGATTCTCTGGCTTGGTGCCTCTGAAAGTAACTCCACTGCACTGGTTAAAATAATCATGAAGAAGGAAGGAGAAATGAAAATTAACAGCACAAACATTTCAATTTTTCTTTGGAAGTCTCCTAGTTTTTCAGCAAAGCTTACTTAACTCCTGTAGAGGAGAGAGGGATAAGAATTTGTGCTTACATAAAGACTGTTATATTCTATCTGTATATATGTGCTCCACTAAAAAGGAGGAAAATACACCTTACTATGCAATCATTTGTGGTTCAACTCGGCTCTGCAACCTGACACACTTGCAGTGTAGGTGTGGCAAGCTCTCGCTGTTTTGTTTTGTTGAGTCAGTCCTACTTGCAGCTCAACACCTCACTTCTGTGATCCAAAGAATATATCTGTTTGGATATGAATTCACAAGGACCTTCACCTGTGAAGAAAAGACTTGTTATGAGACACCACTTAATATATATGCTAAAAAATTCAAATGTTCTGAACTGTAATTAGGACTAAAAGAGAGAAACTGCAGAGCAGAAACCCTTTACATACAAACTTCAGGGGCCCTGAATGCAACTCCCAGGGATGACTGGCATGGCTGTGGGGTGTCCTGGGTGCTCCCAGGGGACAGTGACCTGACCCAGGAGCTGCTTCCAGTCAAGGTCCACCAGGAAACTGGCAACCCAGGAGTGACTGCCTGGTTCCAGCCCTCGGAAAGCCCTATGGAAAAAGCCCTGAACGTGGCTGTAAAACTGTGCAACTGGAACATCTGGATTTACAGCAAAACTGGATTTTATCCACAAATTTCCTTGCAAAATTGGAGATTATTAGTCTCATACTAAAGGCAATTTTTAACAGCAGAGGTTTCAGCAGGCTATCAAGTAGATCTGTTTTCTTGCACACCCTCTGAGAGCCCTATTAGGCCCTTCTGCTCTGCAGCCCTTGCTCTTTACTGCATGCTGGGCTTTTTGTTTTAGTGAGGAGTTTTTCAGCAGTTTTACTGGTGAAAAATATTGAAGGTCTGTCATGCTGGTTTGTGACTTCATGATCCATTAAATTGCCTTCTCAAACTGAGAGCTGCTCTGTAGGTTTCCTCAACAACTTTCATAAAATAACATCTCACTCAGCTTGTTACAGACAAATGTGCAATGGTTTCATCTAATACTGGGCTAACAGCAGGTGGGGTAGACTTTGGCTTTAGAAAGGTATTCAGTTGTTAAACTTTAGATCCCCAAAACAAGTGAGAAATTCCTTTCATAGTGAGAGAGACAACAGATTTCTGGATAATGTCACAGAATTTGTCCAGTTATTTGTTTTAAACTGCAATTAAATTGTGTATAGAAACTAAGAAGAAACTGACAAGGTAACTGGTATAAATAAAAAAACCAGAGAGATCTCATCTCTGTATTAGCATATTATATTTAGGCAGTACACATCTCTCCATACCTATTTAAAGAGGGGCAGAGAGGGTTTTTGCCAGCATTCTTAGAGTAACTCTGTGAAGGGATAGGACCCATAATTGAGACCAATCTCAAGAGGCTTCTGTGGGGCTCCTTTGAATCAATATTTTTGGTTGGAACATACTGTCATTTTCCCCCCTTTTTACATTTCACACAGCTGAGTTAAGAGAGACAAAAGAAAAGGAAGGTTCATTTTTTCATCTCAGGAAAGAGTGAAAGGCTGATGGGTACATGGCCACCCTGTGTCTGGTGGTGATTGATACCTCCCAGTACATTGCATTCCTTTTGCTTTGACTTTTCTCCCTGGATTGAGGGCTACAGCAGGATGCTCAGGCCAGCCTCAGATTTTGATATGTCCCATTTTCATGAATCAATTCCAGCCTTGTATAAGGTGTGAAAAAATGCTCTTACATGCTAAAGAACAGGTACAGAAGAGAGCAAGGCAGGGATTTACACACCTGCCTCAGCACGGGGTTGCCCTGATTTCTTCAGAGAAATTTCTTTTTTCATTTCTTTTCAGCACTGTGGTGATGCAGGAGGAACAGGGCTGCCCCATGGGCCACACAGCAGCTGCAGAAGCAAAAAGCAGTGATAGGGCTTCCTTTGGCACTGAAATCCTTGGTGCCCCAACACACCTACCAGAGGGGTCTCAGGGAGGCCAGGGTGTCTCAGCAAGGGCTGATGGTCGCTAGATGCACTTATGCACAATGGCTCTTCCTGCAGGAGCATAATCCTGAGTTGGCTGTGATAGTCACCAAGCTTCGAGCACCATTCTACCTTCATTTCTCAAAGAGAAAAAACATTTCATGGGATAAAAACAAAACAGTGAGATGAAGGTATGATAGCTTAACATCCTCATGTGCTGATTCCTGAAGCAACGAAAAGCAGGGTCTCTCTCCCTCTGCTAGGGGAGAGTAATTCTTCAGCAAGATGTACTTTTGGGAGAAATGAGGGTCCAATAGGTCTGCCAGTGATTTTTTTGTTAACTCACACAGTATGTTATTAATATAATTCAGTTACCCAAACTCCATTTTCACTCTGAGTAAAAAAGAAAAATGAAGATTTTAAGTTTGCATGGTATGCAAAAAAGTCAAAGAAGCAGGTATTCAAGCATCTGTAGCAGGACACTCTGCCTAGGCTAGGGTATGGCAGCTTGAACTTTGCCTCATTTACAAGTTGGTAGGGATGGACTGAGAAAAGGGGATTTTTGGTGTTGAAGAATGCTGAGACCATCTTGCCAAATGATCTCAATTTAGACCCATCATAAGCAAGTGCCAGACAGATGCTTCCTGGCTGAGGCTGTCACCAGTACGGGTGCGCAGGCTCTGAGAGGAGTGTGAGAGCCAGAAGTGTCAAGTAGGAAAAACCCAGGAGCTCATAATATCTCTTTCAGCAATATAGCATATTTTGCTGAGTAGGTGTGTTGGGTCTGGCTGAGCTGGAGTTCATTTTCCCTCGGAAGCTTTCCCAGTGCTGTGCTTTGCATGGGTAGCTGGAGAGGTGTTGATAGCACTCCGGTGTTTTGGGTACCACTGAGCGGCGCTGGCACAGCGTCAGCGCTACCTCTCCACATTACCCCACCCCACCGAGGGGCTGGGGGTGGGCAGGATCCTGGGAGGGGACACAAGTAGGGGAGCTGACCCAAATTAACCAAAGGGATATGCCATAGTGCGGGGCATCAGCTCAGATATGAAAGCTAAAGAAAGGAGGAGGAACACGGTGAGTGGCTTTTGCTGTTTAGAGTGTTTGCCTTCTGGAACAACCAATCCCCCTGCTGAAGCCCTGCTTCCCGGGAAGTGGCTGAACATCTCTTGCGGATGGGAGATAGAGACTAAACTTTTTTTTTCCTCTTTGCTTATGCACTCTCATACTTTCACTTTTGCTTTAGTAAACTGCCTTATCTCAATGTGCAAGTTGTTCTCCATGTTATTCTCTCTCCCCTGTCCAGCTGGGAAGGGGGTTGGTAGAGTGGCTTGATGGGCACCTGGAACCCAGCCAAGGTCAGCTCACCACAGTGGGCACAACAACACATAATTGTCTAGGACTGACAGTCAAAAATTTTATGCTATAAAAGACCAGTACAACTTTTTCACAGAGGGGATTTCTAGCCTACCTAAGGTGTGTGAAGATTCTTCTCTCACATGGTGATGCCCCTCAAGGCTGGGTGAAAGTGATTGCCCATGGCCATTGGTATGGGTGAGTAACATCAATATATATTTGATAAGCTAGCTCTGATATTATTGATTTAATAAGAAGTGCACTATATTTTTAGTTTTACTGTGTAGTAAATTATTCAGATTAAAACAATTTTTTTTATCTTCTGCCCTTTTCCATTTTCACTTTTTCAATTTTTACCTTTTTACCTAATCATTAACAATTTAAAAAAATAATTTTATTAATACTGAATGTTTGGTTTGCCATCCTTAATCCTGCAGGACATCCTTGGATAGAGCTTCCATTTCACCTATACAATTCTTATATAAACTAATGACCAGGTCTGGGGACAGCACTGGATCCAGCTACACCTTGACTCCTCTCTGAGAAGGAGTTTAGAAACATGATGATACACCCTGCACCTTGTGACTCAGCAAGAGGATCTCCCTGATAAACTTGTCCCAAAGTTCCCATTCGGTTGTGCAACAGCATCCAGTGTAAAGGCTGTGGATGGCTGTTGTCCCAGCTCTGAAACGGCTTTACAGACACCAAGAAGGGTGGAAGAGGCATTGCCAGTTGTGAGGAATTTCTGGGCTTTCCAAACAACCTGCAAAGCTCCAAGACCCCCAAATCTTCCTCTCCCTTCTCCTTCAAGGCACCAAGAACATGAAGTATAAGCACAAATTACAGCACCTCTGTGGGACCTCGCTTTCCAAATCTCCAGAAGTAGGGATTAAAGGAAATGTTAGCATCTTCTCCACAGAGATAAGAGACATAACCCAACCAATTTGGGACATCTGACTGAATTGCACAAACTATGGCCATGAACCATGTCACCCAACTCCCAAAACAGGCCATCAGAATTCCAAATTGTCCGACACAGAGATAGGAGACAGTTTACAGGGGCAGACTGCAAGTCATGCTCCAGTTCTCAGGAAAATGCTGAGTGGCTTTTTGTCATTAGAAGACATTAATTAAATCTCTTTAGTTTAATTAAAAAAAAACCAAACCAAATGTCATAATGTGTTACTTTTCTCCTTTGCTAATCCCAGATTTTTTTACCTTGGTCTTCCAGGTAACTGGCTTTTGCCAAGTGCTTTTCCCCCCACACATTATGGAGCAGAGAGAGGTAATGCTCTTCAGACATTCATGCCACTCTCCCTGCCTGCCTGCCTTCCTTCCTATAGGTGTGAAAGTTGTGTTTTCACAGCCAACACTGAGCACACAGGCTTCCCAACACAACCCCAACCAGAAGGGCTGGAAATGCACAATACTTCCTATAAGAGCCTTGCCTCCCACCCCAATAAACAGAGCAAGTGAAAGTATGTGTCACCTGCATTCACTCTGAAGTTCCCTCAGATTATCTCATGAGTGCCTAGTGCCTTCTGGTGTATAAAATGACAGCTGCACTTCAGCCAAAAATACTTCAGGGGCTTGGGTTGGTTGTCAGGTCAGTTTTGCTGAAGCCTGCCTTCACCAGTCTCCAGTCTTCTTTGCATTTTCATGTTTAAGATTGGATTTCAAAAAAACCCCATGAAGACAAGAGGTAGGCTCGTGATCAAACCTGGATATTAATAACCACAAAGCAAGCTATTGTTTCAGTGAAAAGCAGTGCTCTCTAGGCATAACGTATTACTCCTAAGTACGACAACAAAGCCTTCTCTGTTCCTCTAGTGTCAGCTCTGAAAGCTGTCCGTGGTCTCTAGATGGCACTGTGACTCTTTATAATGATTAATCTAAAATGACCAACCCTTGTAAGAAAGTGCATTGCCAATTGAGTAAGAAGTCACAGCTGCCAAGTCTTCCATCCTTTATATATCAGACATGTAATAATAGCTCTGTTTATAGAGCCTGTTTACTTCTTGGGTCTCAGCACAAGCTTGTGCTTCATAAAATACCTGCCTCAGTGTGTTCACAGTTAATACCATGCATACTGCCTGCTGGTGCCGTTTCACTCATATGTTCTTTCTTCAGTAATCTGAATTATCCAATCAGAGATTCCCTTCCCTATTATTCAGTCTCAGTACCTATAGCCAGGTTGTTATGTCTGATTAGAAGCAGATAACTGAAGGGTTATTCAGCTGTTGCAAGGTATCAGTGTCATCAGTGCTAGTGAATTTAGTGCTAGCCATCATGTTATTAAAGGCATGGAGAGATATATTACGCAAAGTCTTAAATCAATAGAGATGATTTTTTTTTCCTTCTTCCAGACTGGAAATGAATATAATTTAAAAGTTTTCAAATATAAATCAACTTTCCAATCTACATTACTATTCAGAATAGCCACTTGCAGAAACACAGGTGTGGGTGATGAACAAACCAAAAGCAGGTTCAAGATCACAAGGATCTTTTGTATTATCAGAGACTGGCATTTAGTCACACAATGATAAAAGCCTCTAACATGATTTCCTTAATGGAAAGCAGCATGATAGCTGTCATGATGAAAGATCAGGCTTAACATTTTTATGAGCATTCTGTGTATTTGGGCTGCAGTTGGATATTGTCTCTAAGAGTGCTACAGAATTGGGATAAGAAAAGAATGGAGTTTTCACTAAGAAGCTTAATCTGTTCCAACCCACTGAGAAGTCCAGTCCATTGTATAATCCTTTCTTATTTGTAATGAATACTTTAAAAGAGTGGTATATGTTATCATTATGTGGCCACATTATGTTTCAAAAGGAGATATAAATAAAAGTTATAGTGAAGGCACAACAGTTGGAATAAAGTTATCAAGTGAAAATGACAGAATTCCTTGTAGTCACATACCAAAGAGGCCTAAGCTGTTTTCCCCTCACCTCTGGGATGCAAAGGTATATATCTTTCCTAAATTCAAGTCAAATGTTTCAGATTTGCACAAAGATGATTTCACTGCTATAAACACAAGGAGATGTCTACGCCAAGGCCACAGGGCCTAAGACAGTCAATTGGTTCAGTTTCTGTCCTACAGAGTAGATGCAGGCTGCATTCAGACCAGTGTTAGTGATTTCTTAGCACAGCCAGCAATGAAGGTGGCAAGAGGACTGAGAGAAATAATGATCACCACTGAATTCCATTAAGTCCTAGACAAATCTCTCCATGTAGCAAATTTCTTTATAATATCCATCAGGGTCCAGGGAGCATTATGGTGTAAGGATGATCCACACAAATATTGTCGATAAATAATGCTGGCTCATAGTTTTGTGTCTCAGACCTCAGTGGGGAAACAAGACACAACTGTAAGATATAATTAGTAAACTCTTGAATAAATGAAGTGAGGAAACTTTAAACTTTTTAGCTTTAAGTAGATTTAATTTTTCTAATATCCCCAGTGTTTCTCCAAGATTATTTGTCTGTTTTGAACAATTTTTGTAGCAACAAAGAACTTTACCAGAACAGCCAAGGAGTGCCCTGCCCTCAGAAGTGGGCTTGAACATTCTGTGAAGCAAACTCGTTACCTGGTGCCAGGGCAAGGTGGGAGAGGAGTGATGGCCATCTGGGATTCCATTCTGCAGGATGAAAATTATCAGGGCCCAGTTGCTGCTGGTGCAGTGTGTACATCTAGCAGGCTTGGACTGTGGCCCTGAACAGCCTAGGGAGAAAAGTTTTACATCAACAAGTGTGTTTTGGTGGTGGTGTTGTGTAAATATGCTGCTATGCAAGCAGCAGCGTGGTGGAAATAGCAATTGCAACTGATTGAGTTTTGAGGATCACAAATCCTCTCCAACAACTAGGCATCATGTGCACTTCAGCTGTCATAGGGCTTCATGGAAATGGATGGACCAAGACAGGCATAGAATTACAGCAATAAATCAGTTTATACCTGCTTCTTGCCTCAGTGTCAATGAGACTGTGTTCTGACCTACATTTAGCTAGAAATTTGAAATAAATGAGAAGTTAACATGAAGTAATCTAGTTTCTGTTTTGCAAAATGAATACCATATTTTTACTGTCCATATCCAGAGAAGAACCAAAGTGAAAGCAGTTTTTGGTAATGGAACAGCTGTTGCATTATTTGGTCTTATCTCCTCACATCTTCAATCAAACACAAGAATAAAGCAACTTATGGTGCACCTTACAGTAAATATGTCACTTCAATAATTCTGCATCTCATTTGTCAATTTATACTGTACTTCTTGGAAAACTGAAGATCTACTGGTTTTATTCATGACAGATGACCTCTCAGTAAGGTTTACCTGCTTCTGGTTCTCAAATGCTGTTTACTTACAGATTTAATGCCATTTTAACACTCCTGATTCCAGAACATCAACTCACATCTGTCTTCTTGGTACATTACAGAAAACAAAACCCAAGCTTGCTCTATGGCAAGATAAGAAGTATATTTTATCTAGGGAACAGAAGTAACATTCGGAGACAGTTCACAAATCTGGCTTCCAAATCAGGGGAAAACATAAAAGGTCATTAAGAAAGATGAAAGTTATTTTGAGGAAGATTTGAAGGGGAGAAGCCTTATTTCTTATGTATTTGTGTCATTACGTTCCACTTTTGATTGCAACCCACCTGTTTAAGGGGGTAGAGATTTTTATTCAAAACTTTTTTTTAAATGGTTCAGATTTATGGTTCTTTCATTATTTTGACTGGAAAAAAAATCCAACTTAAACTCTTTTGTTTCAATTCAAAGATTTGAAAGGATTATTTTTTTTCAAGGTTTGGGATTTGAATATTTCAGAACTTTGCTGTGAGAAGCAATAATGATTTAACCATTGCCCTGCTTCAAAGTAAAATTGATCAATTTTTAGCTGATTTTCCTACTGGAAATTCAATTCAATTTTTAATATGTCCCAATTTGTACTGCAATTTTCTTCTTGTTCTTTGCATCTGCCTCATCATACGCCCTGACTACAGAGAGAAGGAAACAGTTAAAGACTTTCTTTGAGAAGCTTCTCTGATGTCTGCCCGATCACAGTTACAAATCACTATTTGCACTTTGACTGTCCTGGAAAAGTTACATAGGCTTTCCTCATGCAAAATGAGACTGGGAGGTTAGACAGGGAGCAGCCTTTGTGTACCAGTTGGGATAATTTAGATAGAGGTACAGTAATCCCTCCTAGCTGACAGCAGAGCATTGGCAATGTTTGCCCTAGCGATCTTGATTAAGCGCTCCTGTGCTTCTGAACATAGGGCTTGAATATTTTCCTCCTTATTCTGATAGTTCAGTTTCAAGTAATTTAGATTTGTTACAATGGAATATTTGTTATTCAACTATTGATTTATTACCCTAAGAGAAAAAAATATCTGCTTTTATTCTATTTTGTCAGGACACTCTTCATAAGCTCAGGCTGCATAAAACTTATAAAATCTAAGGCACTTAGTACAAGCTTTCAGAATTTTAATTTGGAATTTCCCTGGGCTTCCCTTGGCTTTTACTTGAATCTCATTTTTCCTTTCTTTGCTTATGATATGAGGGGATTAGTTGAGTGTAAGTAGTTTGCCAATCAACACTTTTGTAGTTCCACCCTATTTGCTGTGCCCTGAGAGTCTCAGCAATTATTCTTGGTTCTTTTTCTGTCCATGTGTCTCCTTGTTTATCTGTAAGAGGTCATGTACAAGTACAAATCTTGATGAGTGTTATTGAATCACCACTGCCTTTTGCTGCACCTCCTTCAGTTTCCTTGTTATTCCAATGCTTCTGATGCATTTTGTGTCTTGTGCTTTGTTCTACATCAATCTTTTTAAAGTGCCCTGAGAGTCTCAGCAATTATTCTTGGTTCTTTTTCTGTCCATGTGTCTCCTTGTTTATCTGTAAGAGGTCATGTACAAGTACAAATCTTGATGAGTGTTATTGAATCACCACTGCCTTTTGCTGCACCTCCTTCAGTTTCCTTGTTATTCCAATGCTTCTGATGCATTTTGTGTCTTGTGCTTTGTTCTACATCAATCTTTTTAAATCTCTATTGCAGGTGTTCACAGAAAAAAAACAAGCCTCACCTTTGCTTGTTTACTTTCTTAATATAGATTTTACATTTATTAATTTGAAAGTAAACACAACAAAACACCAAGCAATTAGAATAGTGATGTTGCTCACGTGACAGAATCAAAAGGGATTAGAATGTGCTTGTGCAAGTCCAGATTTTGAAACTGGAGCTCTGCTCTCCAGCATCACTTGAAATTGTTGTGGTAACATCTTTTTTTATTAGCTGGTTGCCAGTAGCTGTCAGTGCCGTCTGGCATTTTGTTCCTTAAATGTGCTTTTTAGTGTTGCTGTGTAGCAAGGGAGGTTGCATTTGGTGTCATCTCCTTTGTGCTTTGGCATTTCAGACGTGAACCTCAGACTGCTGAGGGCCGCATCCACATTACATGGGCTGACCCAAAGCTCAGTGTGGCTCTTGCTTCCTACACTGAATATGCATGGTCCTTGCTGGCCACAAGAGGCCTGCCTGCTTTCTGCTGGGGGCCAACACTAGCAGAAGCAGTAATCACATCCCAGGTATACCCTCCAGGTAGGGTATGACTATTTTGCACTGTGACATAGAAGTATAAAGTCATAAATATGTACAAAGGGTGTTTATCAGATCCTGACCTTCACTTCAAGACTTGAGAGATTTGCAGAAACACAAGAGCATCCTATTTGATCAAATATTATATCCTGCCTTTAAAGAGGGAACAGTCGAAAAAACCTTTTTTTTCTGATTCTGTACTGCTGTGTGAAATACTGCTGAAGTAGCAGGCAGATACTGCCTTGCTTTCTGGGCTGTTACTTCAAATCACTTAGAGAAAATATCAGCTTTGGTTGTATCAATAAATAGAGGAAAAGTCTTGTGATTGCCAAATTTGACAGTCTGTAATTTAGACATAAGATTTCTACCAATACAGACATCCAGTCGTAATGTTAGTCACTGCTAAATGGAGAAGGAAATTAAATTTTCCTTTTACTCTACTGCAAGTCAGGAGATGTTCTGTGGTATTGAAATAATGGTGCAAACTTGCATAAATTGAGGGACTCAAGCCCTAAAGCATTTGTTCTCAGTAATTTTCTGCTTTTACAAGGTAACTGTTATTTTACAATTAACAACTTTCATAATTTTAAGCCTATTGTAGACAGCTACAATTGAGTGCCACCTATATACTTGTCAATCCCATACATTTTCTATTACTTAATTATAAATCTTTATTTCTGGATAATATTTACTATGGAGTCAAAGTATGGAAATTGTAGAATAGTATTTTTTCCAATTGCAGAAATAACAAAAAACACAATTATATTTGTGCAGAGACAGCTTCTGTCTCAGGTTTCAAATCAAGCTCTGTTCTGTATGAAGAACCTCTTTTAAGCAATCACAGTGTTTCCTTAGAGAAGTGAAAAATAATGAATCAAACTGAGGATGCTGGCTAGAAAAGCTAAAATGATATTCTTAAACCATTTGGAGCAAATTATTTAGTGCTCATTTTGCTTTGAAGGGACAGGATTAAACAGCACATGACTGAAAATAAAGAGCTGAAATTAGGAATCTTTCTGATTTTTCAGGCTAAGCACTATTTCCCACTTTAAAGTGACTTCTTTATATGATTCATAATGCCCTTGACCTCTGTACCCCTACACAGCATTTTAGATATGTACTTTGTACTTAGAGTCAGACCACCACACGTAACCTTGCTTGTGTAACCAAGGTCAGTCTTGAATTCCATAAATTATACCACCCTTGTGGTCTGAGGCAAAGAAGAAGCTTTCAGGCAGCTTTGCTGGTTAATGAATTCAGCCCTTACGTGTGTTACACAAGGGTCATCTTGCCGTACACCATTCAGGCAAAACAGTGATTGGAAGAACAGGCACTTCTGCTTCTTGGAAATTTCTCTGACAACCTTGGGGCACAAAGCCAGTGCTTTTCAAAAGATTTCCTCTTTATGTCAGTGTTTTAGCATGACACTTTCCTAACAGTCCTGTTCTGCCAACTTCAAAAATGCATTCCCTATTTGTGTCTTAACCTTTCCCCAGTTGCCCAGAGTGACTTCACAGGTTGATCATGATTATGTGCTTTAGATCAGTAAGGAAGAATTGGGGCTTTCTGGTCCAGTATGCACGATTTGTTCCTCATTTGGCCTATCAGACTGCCCACTGCAAACACTGACCCCAGAAATAAATTCTAGTTCAGTTAGAGCAAAAGAGAAAAATATGGCAGAAAACCATTTCTACAATCACACAATAATTAAGGGTTTTCAAGACCTTTACACAACTTACCCTTGCTTTTTAATAAAACATATTCAATTATAGTGCAAAAAGTTGCAAATTGATGCTGGGGAATGTGCTAAGGGAAGGCAAGCAGTTACACGTCCAAGCATGGCTTGGAATTGTCCTGTGTATTTGGTTTTGAAATGGAAGTGCCAAACCATCATCTTTCTGGCACCATTCAGGATCAGACCTAAGTTTTGCTTATGCTTCATACCTATATATTGGTTGAAGGCAGAGCTTGGTGACAGAGCTAGTGAGCAGCCCTTTGCATCAGGAAGAGTTCCCTAACAGTTTAACTCTGTATTGTGCTATGTCATTCCCCTTAAGCACACAGATCCTGCTCAGGCAGTTTATGTATCAGACTAATTGCTTGAGCTTGATTTGGCATAGGCAAGCCCAATAATAAAATTTCCTCAATAAAGCAGGTCCGTTTGGACTCTTTATTCCCTGTTTTGGGACTCACTGTAATGGGACAACCATTACAATTGTTGCCAAAACTCAGAGGATTAAGCCTTCAAAGAGTCTGTCATAAATGCTAAGTCAGCTCAGAGTTAGGTTTCAGAAGTAAAACATTCCTTACTACTTAGCATGAAAACTCTTTACAACTCAGACTTTTAAACTTCTTTTCCAATGGGGAATAAGAGGTCTAAAAGTGACAACACACAGCATTAGTGAAATTGGAGCTTGCATCTCTTACCTTTGATGAGCAAATAATTTTTTGTTACTTCTAAATTCAAGCATTTTAATTATCAGAAGGAAATGCTTCCAAGAAATAAGCAGTGGCTGTGATGAATGAGGATTAGATGATTTGCACTTGTGAGCTCTTCTTAACTTGTATTGGTTGCAAAAGGTTGTTATTGCAAAAGGCTGGGGAGTTTTCTGTGTGTTTAACGCACCAGTAGTCCCTCAGCATCCCCTTTGGACAGTATTCTTTATGCAGTATTCTTCTACAGCCATGGTGATGGTCCCATGCCTGGGTCTTGCTTGCCAACAGCCCTTCTGGATTGCTAAAACCTGGAAACAAATGGGGGAAGCTCTGTTGTCTGAACCCTTGAATAAAAAAAAACCCAAAAACCAAAAAAACCCCAACCAAACCACAAGCAAAGAATCAGAGCATGGCCTTTGGTTACATGCTAGACCATGAAATGTTATTTCAACATGAAGGACAGATCTGCTTGGTGAGTTGTGATCAAGTCAGAGAGGTTCACAAACAGCTAAAGACATGACCATTATATTATCTGTATGTTTCCTTACCCAAAGAAACATCAACTATAGCTCACTGAAGTTTATCACCCCAGTGCAAACATTTTAAAAATATATATTTTGATCAGTAATTTTCATTGCCTGCAGCTCTAACATTCAACATCAGAATAAATGGTAACCCTTGAGATATGGATTTGCTGATGCAGCTGGCTCATTCTCTGTCTAAATGAAACATGATATCCCTAAGGCTAAAGGTTTTTTTAAAATTATATACCTTAAGATTGATGGTATCCATGGGCTTATACCATTACTTCATTACTTATTTTGTTACATTTTCCCATCTCTGCCATCTCTTACTAGCCTCTCTAAGAATGGTTTAGCTTTACATTGCCTCTGTCGTTAGCACTTTATTTTTCCATTGAGAATCCCTGCATAAGCAACTGAAAAACTTGTGTACTTTCTGCATAACCAACGGATTTGTAGAAAAAAAAGAGAAGTTACACTTAGTGTTTATATGGGAGGTGCCACTTTGCTAACTTGGCAGCCATGTTCAGCAATGTATTCACAATCTGGTTTTGAATTGTTGTACTTCCTGTAACTAAAATTCATTAGAAGAACTTACATGTCCAGTGTGAAGGTATGGGACTGATATACTTGTTACAAATATATATTTTTTTCCCTTTTGGCACTGTCTGAACTTTTATTTGATCATTATTATGTTGATTCTAATAAAGAAATTAGTTTTTTATATATTTTATATATAAAAATGTTTTTTTATATATTACTAATAGACAGGGGCAAACTTAACTTGCATTCTTTTCTTAAGCATACTTGGGTGTTTTCTTCAGTGAAAGGGCAGGTTTTCAGGCTTCTTATACCACAAATTTGTTTATTTGTTACTAGCAGTTGTTAGGCTAGTTGAATGTTCCTGTTCAATGTGGTATGTTTAAACTTTGAGAACAATAGACTGACTGCAAATATTTGATCTTTCATTGGCTCTATCATATAAAATTAATATAGAGCTAAACAACATTTAAAAAACCAAAACCAAACCCAAGACCTGATACAGTAGGTGATTAAAAAGATCTGCCTAGTGTTTTGTCTGAAAAGTCTTTCCCCTTCCACTTTTTTAAGGAAGAGAATGATTTTAGAATGAAGGAAAGAATTCATGCTATAAATTGCATGCAAGTCAAGAATAAAAGATCTAAAAGTAAACTTTTCTGAATCAAAAAACAAAGGACAAAATGAGTTCTTTAAAAGAAGTTCACTGATTAGGACTGACATGCTAACAGAAAAAATCCAGCAAGATGTAGGTGTGGTGAGGTAGTGGTAGGAACATCTTCATTTGGGTAACAGTGATCCAGCTCTCAAGAAACTGGTCCAAATCTGATCACATATACACATTTATTTGGAATAATTGTCTGTGTTCTCAACACTAGCTGGATTTATGCATGTAGAAGTCTTTCCTTTGAAATTTATCTTATCAGCGTTCAAGACCAAGAATTTAACTACTTAGTCGCATTGCACTGTTCTGTACATTAACACTCTTCTATAAATAAATATTTATAGCCTGGAAGGAAGGCTCATAACTAACTGTGGTAGTATGCAGCTAGTTACTTTGGTGATTTCTGAGCAGTTAAGCAGTGCTTGACAGTGACACATCAGTGTTTCTCTCTGGCAAGTTCTGCTATTTATTTGCAGTAAATAGGTTCTTGACACCTGACAATTGCTCTGAATGTAATCCTGTTGAGTGCCCAAATGCATCCTTACCTTTAACTATGCAAATATCCCTGCTAAGTTCAATAGATGCACATAAGACATAATATATGCTCCTCAGTGCTTTGGTGGATCATGACCAGAATTCACAAAACCTGCAGGATTGCATCTCACAGGGCTTATTTTCAGTGTCCTTGATACTCACTGATATTTAGGGGGATATCATATTTAAGGCCAATACAGGAAAGCATACAAACTTGGTCTATGAAAGTAAGCAATTTAAAAAAAGTTCAGAGTGTATACTGCATGTTTGATATTAGGAATCATACCTAGTCAAAGTGGGATTTTACAGTTTGAAAAAGAATCCCAGACAGAAAATGACTTTAAAATGCAGAAGGATACTCTTCTTTCCAATTAGAACCTGTTTTGTTCTTCTTTTGGTGATCTTTACAGAACTAACATAGTTAGAGAACTTCTTTTACTTGAAAAAAAAAACAACGCAAAAAACATTTGTTTCATAAAAACTTCTATTACAGATCTTACATGGTTATAGAACTTTGACAGAATTGATTTTGCTAATGAGTCAAAAGTATAGACTTTTTCTTCTGCTGGTACTCACAGCTTTAGACCTGTGAAGAATACCACAGTGGATAGGAACCTGCTAAAGTAGAGACAAAAATAGCCAGTGACTCAAACTGAGAAGGGTTTTAGGCTTTTGTCCCATGAAGAACACAGGGCTGAAAGCAAGACCTTGACACAGCCAGGCTTATGCATCCCCTTTTCCATAGCTGGAACAAGCACATTCCCCACAAACAGCCTATCTCTGAATCCATGGCTACAATCTAGGACGGGCCTTAATCTGAAGTACTTTTTATGGCTCTACTTGGAAGACAAAAACATAATTACAACTACCTCACTGATGTGAAATGTTTTCACACGTGCAACTCCTTGCAGAGCCATTTCTATTGGCAAAAGTGGGACCCAGGATATACTTCTGTATTCAGTTGCAGGATAACAACAGCCTTCAGAAATTCTTCAAAATTGAGGGAGAGATTTGTTTGGTTCAGGCTATCCCTCAATTTTCCAATATCCTTTTCATCCCTTAGATGCTCTGAGGGGTTCTACTGCTTACACATTACCTTTCCTTTTCTCTTCTGGGCTTTTGCAGGAGTGCAATATGGAAATTTATCTTTTGGGGCAAGTGGGAGGAGGCTGATCAAGATTTAGGCGGGAAAGAGTAGAGGTGAAATTAGAGGAGGGATAAATCAGTCTTCTCCCTGCAGCTTTCACAGAGCTACTCCAAACCTCTCAAACAGCCCAGGCTACCTGTATTTTAGCACTTCTTTTCAGCCACAGGTAGCACAACTAAAAAAATCTAAAATCCTCCCCCCTTTTCTCATCTAATCTGAGATTCTGCTGTGTGAGGTACAGCAGAGTGGAACTTTGGTGTTAGCACTGGAGTGAGCAGAGAACTATTCTGCATTTCAGTTTCTATCTCTAAAACATTGATGTTGCCTCTTTTCTGTATCATAAGAACATCATGCCTATATATGCACTTTTACACCTGGATACTGCAGGGAAAAGAGTCCAAAGATAGACCTTGTATGTGTAAAACTGCAGTACTTGGGAGGTAACCTGCTTCCTTCATGGATTGCAAGATCTTCTTTTTACTCAAGCTGCTGGCATGTCCCTGAACCATCTCCTTCAACGTAGAACACTGAGGCTGCTCCTGAGCAGCTCGGCTGTCTGCTGTAGGCAGGCAGTGCTCCAAGTCCATACCAGATTGCTCCTTCTCCTTGATTTGGTGAAACGTGGGATGTATTAGTCTTCAACTATATCTCACTTGCTCCTACCTCCTCTGCCCCCTCAAATTGTATTTCTACTTAATATGCATACAAAATTACAGTGAATTGATTTCATCTGAATTTGAAATAATCTATGCATTAGGTTTGCTTTCTTAAAACCCTTAATTTTCAACTACACCTTTTATGACCCAGATCTGAACCTGAGACTCTTATTTTTTCTTTTGTGATAGGAAAGACTGGTATTTCTTTGTAGAACAGCGAAAAAATGATACATTTGTATTCTGAGGATGAGGCACATTTAAGCTTCTAGAATTCCTGCACACCTGTATTTGTCCCAATTATGTAAAAAGCTCATGTTCTTAACCAGACATTCAGTTTTGTGATAGAAATCTCTAATTTGCAACACTTCCATAGTTTCACGTGCCAAAACAAGACTTCTTCTTGTCTTTGGAGCCCATTTAATCAGCTTGGCTTTTGGTCTGTCTACCTCTGAAGCTGAGTGTAAGAGTCTCTTTCAGGTCACAGCTTGTGGTTCTGCTTACTGAACCTCCAGCTGTTTCAAAAAGCCTTAATAACTGTTGAGAATTTTGATCATTTTCATACATGTTTTATGGACTGCTGAACTGCTATCCCTTCCCATCTGCTATTTACCTTCCTCTAGTTCAGGTGAGCGTTGTTATTTCATGTAGGACTAATGCAGTGCGATGGAGAAATCTGAACACCAGAAATAATTAAAATAAATGGTTTAGTGCTTACCAGTGGGATGCAGATTCCTTCTTACCATCTGGGAAAATAAAGATTGGCTTTTTTTCCCCCCAGGATGCTTGCAACATAAGAGAAAATGGACAGTTTTATGGGTTATGGGACATGTTAGTCAGCCCTTGAAACATCAAATATTGGCTGCCCTCAGACACAGCACTTCAGTAATTAAAAACTTAGTTTATCAGTTTGAAAGGCAAAGTAGCATCACAAGTAACTTCTACTGCATAACTGCATATTGTATCCCTGCTGCTATGACAGGCCATACTTTTTCTGGGAAGCAATTTTAGAACTGAAGCAAATAAAAGTAGTTTACCTCTATCTGAATTATTTGTCTCACATTTTTTAAAAATTACATTTACACTGTGGTTTTTTTTCCCCTAACACCAAGAATAAAACACATTTAATCATGAGAGTCCAGGAGCTGAATGGGATTCTTGCTCTAGATCTGGAGCCCCTAAACTTCAAGGCGATTTCTATAAGCTTCAAGTACTCACCAAGGGTATTGTTTCTAGGCCACCAATTCGGTTCTATCATCATATCTATAATTATAGTTACAAACTGTGTTCCAAATGTAATGTGTGTGAGCTTTTAATTTATACCAAATGCTTTACTCTATTTCACCAGCTTGTTTTTCAGAAAGAGGTAGAACCTTTTGCAGCACTCCTCCTCATTCATCCACAAAATAATTTGCAGACATCCCTAATAAAGGAGCATGAAAACCAATTAATTAAAATTAAAACAAATTAATTGCAAAATAATTGAAAAGTCATTAAAGTGATCTTCACAACCTTATAAATGAAAGGTAATTATAAAATGGAAGTATGACATATGTAATTAAATATAATATGATAAAAGTTTATGTTTGTTATTTCATGAAGCTTTCAGACTAATTACTATGCCAAATTTGGGAGAATTGTACTGATTAAAAAGGGAAAAGCAAATAAATAAAGTTTTCCTCATAGAAAATATACCTGTTGACTAAAAAAAGTAAGAGTTGACTCTAAAACCTCAGTTCTCATGAGCTGGCTGAAATGCTCCATATTTTCTCCACCTTCTTCTTCTTCCATGCCTCTTGCACAAGAATTATTTGCATCACTTTCCTTAGATGTGTGTCTTCCCAGGATCCATGAATTAGCCACCTCTCAGACAGTCCTGTAGGCTCTTAGGTTTTTAGGTGAACAAATCTCTAGGGTTTTTTGTTTGTTTGTTTTTGGGGTGTTTTTTATGGTTTTTTTTTTTTTTTTTTTTGTTTTGTTTTTTTTTTTGTTTTTTTTTTTTTTTGTTGTTGTGTTTTTTTTATTTGTTTGTTTGGGTTTTTTGTTTTTGTTTTTGTTTGTTTTTTTTTGTTTTGTTTTCTCCTAAAATACATGCAGAAAAAGGTACAGTTTTCTTGAAACAAGAAACGAATGTAGCTAGGGTTATTTCTGGCTATAACATTTGAAGAAGTGAATCTGAATTTAACATTTTCAGAAATGCTCCAGAGCCTTAGGAGCACAAAGGTATGGTGCCTGCTGTGGGTATTGTGCTGCTGTAAAGTATTTCAGCATTCAGTATTTCAGTAAAGTATTTCTATTTTACTTGTATAAAGTACAAGCATTGCCTGGTACTTAGAAGTATCCTTTGCAGCTCCACATTAAACTGAGTGCAGCGTTAACTTGCTTTGAAATATTTCACCTTGAAATCTCTAAGCCTTTGAATAGCTTGGAAAAATGCAATAGCTCTCTTACCCTCTGAAGAAACCAAGAACCCATCAAGAGGCTTTCCCACGCAGATGCTCTGGCTTGGAGTTAGGTTTCTCCAGTGCTTTGTCACTTGTTAAAATTTGAGCAGGGTTTCACGGTTTCATTATCTCGGTGTAATGTGCACATGCACAGATCCCTCTCAGGTGAGAGCACAAAGCAGGCCCTGCTGCTGTGCTCCCAGTGGCCAGTGACAGTGGAAATGCTCCAAATGACAATGAGTCCTAAAGCACTTGGCTCTGTAGAAAGGCAGATCACACAAGCCCTCTTCAATGGATCGTGGATAGAACAGGGCTTTGGGTATCCAGCTCTGGTGCCTAATCAAAGCCAGATCATTTTTGGATGCGAGAGGTTTAATTTATATAGGTTTCCCTAAAAACTCTTTTTACAGAATAAATTGAGTGAATTATAAAAGGAACAGGATTTTCCCACTGACCTGCACACAAACCAGAGATGTTAAACTAGTTGTTGTAGGACAACAGTTGAGCATCTCCCCACTCCAAGGCTGTGTAGTTGACAACTGCTGTACAATATTAACAGTGCTGCTTCCACAATCATAACAGGGGTTTTAGGCTTAGAATAGAGGCTGTTTTTAAGTACAGTAATTTTAATAAGTGATTACACCAGGATATAAATGATTCTTTAAGCTACCATGAAGACTTAGGAATAATTTTGAAACATTAACTGAAGAACTAGAAAAGGAGCAGAACAACACCCACAAATCTTTCAAGGTTGATTTCCCTGCACAGCCTGTGTTAAATATGGCACATCAGAACTACTTGCTTTTATATTCAAGTCTCTGTCTGATGCTGTGTTTGAAGTCTGCTGGAACAGGCAGCTCCTAAACAATACCCAGAAGAAACTAGCCCTGTATTCTGAGCATGCACAGGCAGAAACTAAAGACATCATCTCTGAACATGATGGGGAAAACAAGTTTGAAGGCAATCTTCTGAGCAATAACCTTGGTAAGTGAAGACTCTCTAGCAAAGGAAAGAGGAAAAACACCTACCACAATCTGTCATACAATGAAAGAACGTTAAATTCACAAAGACCTTAAAGCCTCACATCTACAACAGCGGTTATGGACACTGAAAGCCCGGGTTTATGCACAGAGTGAGACCCAGTATGACCATGAATAATTCCAAAGTTTCCTTACAGTCCTGTGTATCAGTCCCATTTTGGCATGAAGGCATGCTCTAGTCATGGGCTTGGAGCAAGTGGGAGACCTGTGTCTGCTAGCAATCCTGTGGTAGCAAGGTGGTGGACAAATCATGTGTTTCACATATCAGTGCACTTAAAGTAACTTCTTGTTCATCGAAGTTTCAAAAGTTTACATCTTGGAAAAGAAATCCAATATTGGTTGCCACACTGATGCCATGCAGTCAGCAAACAGTGGTCATATGTATGGATTTTGTTTTAGAGATTGCTGACCTGTCAGTCTCCACCAATGTCTTCCCTGTTTACTAATACTCAACTTTAACAAAGTGATCTGAAGTAAAAAGGATTTCTAAAGAAAAGGTGTGTACCTTTGGTATTTAGACACGTGTTTTTTTGAAACATTCCTGTCACAGATGTATGTTTTTATCTCCTTTCTAATCCGTTGATCTGTTTTCTAACAACAAAATCTTTTCACCTGTCCTTCCCATTCCTCCCTATTTCCTGAATTTGGGCTCTGCTTGGGACTAATACTTTGACCTAATTTTAAGAAAAGTGTGCAAAATGTTACCAGGACTGGATTTCAATCTTAAAGTTGTGCTACTTTCTCTTTCGGAGTAAATGACATCACAAGCCTCTTCTGGGACATCAGATACAAAGTTTCTTGTCTGCGTTACAATTGTGGCACACAGGTAATTGTTTTTCTTTAAATTCATATGTATCTTAGGTGGGGTGGGAAAAACCCAACCACCTCATCCAAGGCCTTAATTCACCTTAAAAAGGGACGCTATTAAGAAATTTTCAATATGGTTTATCCATATTGCCACAGTGGAATAGGGATATAGGAGGTCTACAGCTACATCTGACTTTTCAAAAGTCAAACTTCACAAATTAACTAAATTTTGGAAAACCTGTGTTGGTACAGATGTGATTTACAAGTTTAGGTTCACTGGCTTGGGGTTAGATACCTGGGAAGCTTTTTACAGTTTGCATCTGAAAGCGACATTATGTATGGGCCCAACACTTTCCTTTATTAGGAAGTGAGTAATGCTATTCTGCTGGAGAGCTGGAGAGCTGGAACACATCACCAGAGAAAACGTAGGGACTAAATCCCAAACTGTATTTCTGCATTAACATGGTCTCCTTGAGTGCAAATCACTCCTCTCTTCTCTGCCTTAGTTTCCTCAGTGGAATGAGAGGCAGAAGTGACAGCTATGTAAATACTTTGCATTTCGTGAATGGAGAGGCATCAGACTAAAAAAAACCAAAATCCCAGCAATTACCAAGACATTCACCAGAGCATTATGCTGCAAGGAGTATCTGAAGGAACAGGGGCAGCAGGTGTCAGCAGCACCTCACCACCTCCTCATTCCTGACTGGTGAATTACAGGACACAGTGAAAAGCAGAGATTGGCACTCAGATGATCATATTCCTTGAAAACATTTTCAAATTGCAGAGCTCTCATAAATACTTATCTTCATTTAGCCAAGAAAGAAATATCATCAAACTACTGAAAGAAACAATTCATGAAAACTTTCATGCAAGATCTAAAAGTCTCCAGTGGAATGATTACCTTCCCAAGTCTGAACCAGACACACTTGAGTGACAGCCATTATGCACAAGACTAGGGGCTGAATACTCTCATATTCTTGTCACGTTCCCAGTGCTTTTTATCCATCTTATATTTTTTTTCTCAAACTTTCAAGCAGTTCAAAATAATTTATTTGGCATTTTTTATTGTGCCAGCTGCTTATTCCAGGTGTGATCTAATAGGATTAGGGGGATGCAGAAGGTGGGGATGTGCTGGCCCTGTAATACTTTGGGAGATTAAATGTTTTCTTTGTAACATTTTAAAGTCTTATTTCATTTTGCACCAATTTAAAATGGAATGATTTTTCCCCCTCTCCTCCTTCCCTACCTCCTCCTATGTTTGAAGAATGGTGTGTCACCTTGAAAAACAGCATGTGGGATCAAGATGAGAGAGGCGGGAGAGAAAAGCTTTCAGAAGCAGATCTGTAGTCCAGGGGGAATCAAAACTGTAAATCTGAAAAGCACAGGATTAACTATAATCTGAGATTTCAGGAGAGAAGTAATGAAACTGCTATTCTACATTCTTGCTAGTAGTTTTCTCCTTAGAAAGAGAGTGGCGTAAAACATCAGGTAAAATTTATCATTGCATCTTAGAAGCAAGTCAAAAAGAAACTGATATATTTGCTAGAATTCTGCAGTTTATATAGATACTTCCCTTTTTTCTATAAATAAATATTTTCTAACAAGTGAAATGGTGATATATTAAGAAATTCCACTGCCCAGTAGTTAATTAGAAGTATGCAGCTCAGGAGCTCACAGATGTGTCTACACAACCTCCTACAGAAATTAAGATACTTACCTAAAAATCCTGTTACAACCTCGCTGATGTTCCTGTGTCTGCATGCAACATGAGCAATGACAGATATAAGATAGTGTTCTAGGTAAGAACATAATGGTGTAATGGACACCTCTGAAAGCCTTTGAACCTTCTATGAGCAGAGCATTTGGCAAGGAAGAAGGATCAGAGAGTGGAATATTTAAAGATACATAAAGGCAAGAGCAGTTATACTTCACAGAAGGCATTGCTTACTTTAATTTTGTCTCAGTTGCTTTCATACACAAAGCAGAGTACATTAACTGGGGAAAGTGGGCAGGCTGCAGTTGGCTTTCACCCTGACCAGCAACTTAAACAGCCTTGGCCTCCCATGCATGAGTCTCTCTTGTCACATCTAACTGCTCACACATGACACAAGTCAGTGCTATCAGGAGGCAGCCTTATTCCCATGCTGCAGACACATGCCAAGAGCTCTTAAGGAAATAAAACTAAATCTCTAGGGTTTGGTCAGAGGAGTTCCAGATCCAGGTTGTGGTCAAGAAGGCTTAACTCTTTACTCTCAGCCATTCATTGTTAATTCACACATGGATTACTGTAAGAGGAAAAAAGCACCCCAGCTTTCAGCTATATGGGTTGCTTTGCATTTAAGCTTTAAATTTATCCTTATACTTTCCTGAATCCTGTCTCTTTCACCCTTACTTTCCTACCCTGTTCTCTACCCCATTTCACCTTTCCTACTGAATCTGAATTCTCCTGGATTTTAACTCCTGTGATTTTGATCTGCACCTTGGGAAGGTTAATGTTCAAAGCCAGCAGCTATTGATTTGTCAAAGCTTCTAAAATGAGCTGAATTATGCAAGTAGACAGTTAGGTAAGAAACCTGCCTTGTATCTATTTACTTCTTCCACAGCAGATTGATCAATTTGCTATTGGTAGGAAGATGCTCAGCATAATTCTAAAGCACAGATTCCCATTCATCCTCCTCCACTAATCTTCATGAGCATTTGGCTTGAAGGAGTCATTATATCCCAAATTCATCTCGCTCAACCTCTCTATTATGCCATTTTATTAACATCTGTGATGTGACTGAAGCATTCAGGGTTTCATTTGTAACCTGTACTAAACCTAGGTACAGACATTGATGATAAATGAAGCACCAGATTCTACATGAAACATTATTACACAATACATCAGTTTTATGCCAGAGTTACTGATGTTTTCATGGTCTCTCTATTCAGAGAAATGGGCCTATACTCACAGGGGCTTCATAATTTGAATAGCAAGCATCTTTTAGATTGACAAAGTCATTTATAAAACCTGCATTATGACTCAAGGCTAGTTATGTAAATCAGCTTTTCTTGAAGTGAGAGTTGCTGTTGCTTTCTATTGATGAATGTGGTCTGCATGTTCTCTGGAGAAACTCCTAATCCCTACCAGTATCCTGAAAATAATATTATGCTAATGAAGGCCATTTTTCACTTTTAATCCTACCCAATTAAATTTAAGCAATAGCTTTTTGCATATGGACATATGTAACTTGATTTCCTGAGCAATTCTTTTCTCATGCCATAATCAGTGTAAGATCCCACAAATTCCAAGGCACAACACCTGCAACAGCTGCTCTGAGTCATGACAAAATGCATGTTTCCTACTTTGTCCCAACATAATCTGATAAATGAAGGTTGAGATAAAGCAAAGAGTCTTCAACAAAGTATTTCTGAACCCTCTTGAGAAAGCTGAGTTGAGCTGGTAGACCCTTTGTTAAGGTAAGAAAATAAGTCAAATATAACTAAGTAGCTGCTGATTTTTTTCCCTCTAGAATGTTTTTAAACACCTTTAAAATGTATCTCCCAGGTGTAAATTAAGGAAAATTTGATTTAATGCACAGAAGTGACCAGTTTCCAGCAATGCCAGATTTGATGAATTAGTTCAAACTCTTCATTGCTCTGATTCTTCCTACAGATTCCTTCTTTTTATCTGAATTTGTCACATTTCCTGTCCTGTTGCTTTGCCAAAATCCTGATAATCTGAACAGAGAGACACCCCAGAAATGCTATTGCAGGACATGATGCTGTGTTGTTACTTGCTATCCTATTACCCAAATGCAAAGCAAGTATTCTATATATTAAAGTTAGTCTTGAAACTTCAGTGTGCCAAAGCTGCTCTGCAATATTTCTTTAATCTGAAAACATGGAAATTGGAAGAAAGTCCCAACAGTTTGTCATTATAAACCACACAATCCTGAGCTGGTAACAATACATTGCCTCAAGTTTCTCTGTGACTCAAGTTTCTTCTATTAATCAATCCTATTAATTCTAATGTTTTACTAAGATGTGAAACAGTATTTCAAGACGGCTTTAGAAAAATGGTTGGAAAGTTCCACATACATCTCAAATCCTAAAATATCCAACTTGGGATATTTTCTATTGACTGCTGATGCTGGAAATAAGGGAACAAATTCCCTTTTGGTGTGAGCTACCCAGAATGGTTCTGAATCACCCTTTCCTTGCTGCCACTGAAGCAGCAAGGGTCTTATTAGCAACTACAAAACTCAACTTGCTTCCCTCTGAGCCTGTTGCAGCCTCTGGTTTATTCATGGGAGGCAGGAACTTTTCATACTTTAAGATTTTACTGTGTTCTCATGAAATACTCTGTTTTGATCTCTTTTTATATTCAAAAGGAAGAAAGATGAGCTTTCAAAAGGCTTAGTTTAATTATCAGAAGATACTATCTAAGAGAAGCAGCTGTAAGATTTAAATAACTTCAAGTGGCCATTTAGAGATCTGCAAAGCATTCAGTCTTTTCATATTGTTTAAGTATTTTAGGACTCATTCAACAGCCATGAGAGACTAGAAAATGTATTTCTAAATTAATAAGAAAGCTATTAGGAAAAGAAATCTAGTAGGTTGATGGAGATAACCTACCTACACTCTCTTCATTTTTGTGTTTCATGTTGAGCTAATTAGCACTTTCTCATGCAACACCATTTCACAGCATTTGCATTCTAAGTGCTGGAGAGGGAACAACGACTCAGATGAACAGGTTTGGAAATTAGGATATTGAAACTTCACTAAATGTTTAAACATGAGGGGAATAAGAGGTACCATTTATAGGCTAGGTAGCTATGCTGCTGAAGAAGACAAAGGTAAGTAAAAGGTACTTCAGCAAAGTGCTTTCCTGAAAGAAGATCACTTGAAAATAGATTAATAGATATTGCCTATCATCTGCATGAGGCCCAAATCTTTATTTAGTATCGAGCCAGAAGACAAAGGACTTACCTGTTATCAGTTCAGTTTTAGTTCATCCTACTATGTGTCTGACACTTTGCAATCACAGATAAATATAGTCCCTCTACCAGGATCCTTTTTGCCCTCAAAAAAGGGAGCCTACTGGACAGAAGAGGCAAGAAATTGTAACAATGACGAGACCATACAAAAATATTACAGTAATTATGCCTGTAAACTGCTGAATTGTTCTGGGGACCTGACAGTGAGAACTGGGACACGAAGCAATGTTTACACACACATATACAGGTAAGCATATATGCAAAGGAATATTAGTCCAGAACAATCTACAAAGTAGTTACGTGGGTAGTTTGTACAATATTCAGAATATATAAAAGGTTTGTCCTTTATTCCTATTTTTGTAGTAATGGTTGGCAAGCAATGCAGTACTGATAGTTATTTATGTATACATCTAGTTTTTGAGACAACATTAGTCTTTCTGGCATCCCAGGAATTTTAACATCCTTGCCTAAAATATACACATTACTAAAAAATGCACTTAATTACAAGCAAATCTAACTCCAGTCTTTAATATGTACATTTACCAATGCAACTATAAAATAATGAAATACTTGTAGGTTTCTTTCATGTTCTTTCCAGGGTCAAAGAAAATCATCTGCCAGATCACATTTACAGCCACCAAGAGATTCCTTATTATATATGGCTATGAATATTAGAAGACGGAGTACCAAGAATGAAAGATGAATGACCCTGAACTAAAAAAAATAATTATGTTCTCCTCCTATTGTTCCTGTACCTGCCAGGAAAGTTAAAGAGTGCATTTTACTTTGAGAAACTTACTGGTTTAGCACAGCATGCAAGTAGCATAAGCCTTCTTTGGTTTTTTTCTTGAGAGCTTTAAAATTTAATTTCATATAGCAATTTGCAAGCCAGTCTGAAAGCCAACAGAGTATTTCAGTTGCCTGGCAATCCCCAAGTCTTATGAATGTAAAGGGACTAACTTTGTTTCAAATGTTGATATCCTTAGAAGTTTTTTCTACATTTCACGGTTTTTATTCTTTGTCCTGAAGAAAATACAACTTGTCTTTCCCTTTAAGTGCTTTAATACACATTATTTTAACAAACAACAATAATTCTTCTTTTTTTTCAAAATAATGAAATCTTAAGATGAGCACTTCAAGCAGATATTATTTGTGTGCTGTACTGACCACCCAGCTGATCCAGCAGGCACTCCTCACAGCAGTATATATTTTAGACTTAACCATTCATATCAAGTACTATCTGGATGCTGGCCTTCAGTATGCCTTCATTCATTAACACTCTTGATTAGATGCTGGGTTTTTTCATTGGACTTCAAACAATATTTACTTATCTCTGTGAAAGTATCAGTGCTTTTAGAGACAGCTAAAAACCCAAGAAAAATACTCAGTGACCACAGACCAACCTCTCAGACTGTGTGGTACTTATTTACCAGCCAGGGTTAAACCCTGACACCATTAGTATGCAGGAAGACTGAGCACCATAAATTACTACTTTTTCTTCCCCCTTATGCTAAAATAAAGTGATGCTGTTTACTAGCACCAGAAATGGCTAGCAGCTCCTGTAATTCGTGTTAGTTTTATATCAGCCAGCATTTGTAAAAGCAGTCAAGAATTTGCATGCTTACCTGACCTCGGTGGAGCCACCCTGCAGAGTCCATGCCACAGATGTACTCCACACTACTGTTTTCCAAACAGGTTTGCTCTTGGATGTCCTCAGCCACTGGACCTGAAGTCATGACAGCCTTGATATACTGAGCAGCATCTAGCAGGAATACAGCCATTAGACCCAGAGACAAACAGTTCCTATGGATCTCTTTAATTTCTGTCCATACCAGGTACCAGGAGTTATGTTTCCCTCACGTGTGAAGATTTGAAGTTAACAGGTGAACCAACTTTGTGTTGCTGGCATGAACAAACTGCTGAAAAGAAAGCTCCACATAGAACTGTATTTCACTACACTCTGCTTTGTGTGTGTAAAACACTGAAGCAGGCTGCCCAGAGAAGTGGTAGATGCCCCATCCCTGTAAGTGTCCACAGTCAGGTGGGATGAGGCTCTGAGCAGTGTGATCTAGTTGAAGATGTCCCTGATTATGGCAGGGGGGTTGGATTAGGTGACCTTTATACCAAATTCCTCCCAGCCCAAATGACTCTATAATTCTACAATTTAGGACAGGAGGACTTTAAAAAAACCCAAGTGCCACAAAAAAGTAAACATTAAGAAAATATTCATGTTACTTTTCAGTCCAAGGAAGCTTCCTCAAAACATTAGTAACTTTTAGTCCATAGCACACAAAAACTTTTAAATAAAGTTATTTTGCACCAAAGTTTAAAATGTAGGCAAGAATATTGAAATGAGATTTTTGCATTTGGAGACAGACGTACATCAAAACCAAGTATTTTTCACAGACCTTTTCAATACAGTGGCATTCTCCAGTTTGCAGTAGTTTTGCCAGAAGTGAGAAAATGAAGAAATCCCAAACCCATAGACATACCTGTCTGGCTTGTAAACTGATTTATGTTTTAAGGTAGATTTTTAAGCTACTTGTGTGTTGAAGCAGCTTCCAAAAACTAGATGTTCAAAAAACTACGGATATGTACATACTGAGTAGTAATCAGGTTTTCAATTCTTCTTCGGACAGCCTTGCATGAAGAGGAATAAAAGAAGATGTATCAGGAAATTGGTTGTGTTACCTGCTTATATTGTTGTGTTAATGGTTGTTACCTACTTATATTCCCAGCTCCAAGACAGCTATTTCTTGCAAAGCAAGAGGAGAGCAGAATAGACAACCAGCCATTTCCTTCAGTCAGACAACTTGCAAACTTTGTCACTACTTGGGTAATGGATTTGGGCAAATCCTAGGATTTACCTAGGTTTGTAGTGTTCATGGAATTTGTATGCATCCCCCATCCCTTTTGCATTTATCTGTAGGCTTCAGAAAAGCTCTAGCAGCAAACCCAAGGGTTCTCCAAATGCAGCAGCATTTCAGGTTCACTTAACAATAAAAGCAAGTTTGCTCTTTGTGCTCCCTCTTACAACAGCACAGTAATGAGGCAAATGCTAGAGCCGAGAAGAGCAGAGCTGGAATGTAGCTGCAAAGAACATACAGAACTATTTTAAGAATATTTAAGTCCTGGGTTACAAGGACTGACCAAATTATCAGATATCATAATGGCTGAGTTAAATTATACCACCTGCCCTGAATTCAACATTTAGTATTTCAGAGGATCACATCCCACCTTTCCTGAATTGAAAATAGCTCACTGAAGGTGGTTATTGTTTGTTCTGCTATACCCTGCTCTAGCCATTTGGGTTATCCTGTCACCAGACCTCCTGAAGGCTGCTCTCTTTACCTCAAGCCAGTTTACTTCTTCATTACAAATTGTCATTCAAGATAAAAGTGTGAGTGGAGGAGGAAGCGGGATTCACATGTTCTCAGAATCTCAGTAGTGAAGGAACTTGTGAATTAGCTCCCCTTTTCAGCTAGAATTGCCATTATAACCCTTCTCTGTATAATTGTTGTTCGTATTTGCTCCAGCAGTTAGTTTATGAATCCACCAAGCAACTCCCTACATCTTTTGTGTAGCTGCTGCGAAACTAAATGAGTTTGATCTGGATTTACTTGGAGCTCTTGCAGTTGTTTTCTTCCTGTCCTTCAGAAGGGAGCTGATTTCTCACTGTCTTCCTTGACAAGGTCCAGGACACTGGCTGAGAGCCTGGAACCCTTCTGCCAAGACCCTCCCAAGGAAATTAATTTTCCAGGACACCACATCTTCAGCCATGCACTGCTTTCACTATCAAAAAGACAGTTCACTTAATACTACAAGGCATCTGCACAGTATAGTCATCTAGCCTTTTATTTCTGCATGAAAATTAAATATAGGCTTTAGCCTCACTTATTCTTATGCAGCTGAAATAGGGAGTAGGAGTAGGGGACAGAACTAAGATTTGAAGAGGGCATAGTGAGTTGTATTGGATTTAATTGCAAAGGTTCAAATGAGTTTGTCAACCAGTCAGGCAAGTGACATGAGGAAAGGAAAATTCTCAGTGCAGCAGTGCTGCTAACAAGGGTTGCACAGCATGAAAGGTCAATGACCTTTCGTCATACCTTTGGCATTCATCTCTAAACCACTGTCTAACGCCTCTAATTTTCCTAGATGTGTTCAGCGATCCCTTTGTGCTTTCTGAGACGCTGTTCTTGCCCATGGAGAGTCCCAGAGCTTTTCTCTGGGAGCTGACTGCTACGCACATTATTTAATGTCCCCGTAAAAGCATTTTCCATTAGCAGGCCCTCAGACTTGTTGAGATTTATCAGCATGCAGAGGTGGGCAGCGTCTTGGACAGTGGAGAGGCAGCAGACACCAGCTGACTGAAGTCTCGGCAAGTCACACCACATCTCATAGGTGCTAACCAGCTCCCCTACGTGCTTGCTGTGGTAAGGGATGGGAATGTTCCAGCCCCTGAAGATCTGGCTTGAACCTCCTTAAAGCATTAACAGAAAATTTGCCCTTTTTTCCTCTACTCACCTTCCTTTCCATATGAATTCACCACAGTTCTCTCTATCTGCATCTCTTTATGTCTCATTTCAACAGTGATAAAAAAACCCTTCTTGCCTTTTGCTTTAGGGTCTTCTTTTTTTTATATGAGTCCTCTTTCATTCAGGTATCTTCAGTTCTATTATTTGCTTGGCTATATGTCTTTTGTTGCCCTAATTACTGCTCCTTGCCCCATATTTTTTACTTCCCTTACGTATATGTATTATTTTTGTTTCATGGCTTCCTGTCTCTTCAGTCCTTGTTCCATTTTGTGTTCTCATTTTCCTCTGTAGACCCACTGGAAGTAATAAAAATTATTTTGATAATAAATTCAGAAGAACATTTTGCACTGTGGTTACACATTAGTCTGACTAGTCATAGCTACAATACACTTTGTCCTTTGAAGGAGAGTAAGGTTTAAAAAGTTTTGACCCCAAAGGTGACAAAAAAGTCAACCATTTAAAATGAGTTTCTGAAAACTATGTACTATATATATCCACAATTTTTAAGGGAAGAAATATATGGTGATATGGTTCTGAAACAGGAGATTCAAGAACATATACAAGAAATACTTGCTCAAGTAACTCCAAAATTAAACATCAAAACAATTGTAATGAAAATTTTAGATCTTATTTAAGGTGAAGTTTTGGAGGAAAACTTGTACAGTGGATGTTACTACCTCCATCCAATTGTGAGCTTTTTAGACAAGCTACTCAAACAGAAAAAGGTTCATATTGCCATTCATATAGTCATTGGGTAAATATAAAATTGGCTAATGTCGAGTTGGCCACCACAAGAGAATGGCTTTATCTTGGGTACAAACATCTGTAAAGGTCGTTAGTGCCACACATGAGATGAAAATGGCACCACGAGCTCACCGCTGGCAGAGCCCCGCTGTGTCCCCTGCAGCACCTGTGCTTCCAGCGTGCCCTGGGCTGGGCTCTGACCGGCGCTGTCCCCATTCAGATCCCCATGGGAAGGTCAAACTGTCCCCACAGGGCCCAAACAAGGCAGAGGTCAGGGCTGTGTCCCCACAGTGGCTCAGGAAGAGCTGGCAGTGTGGGATGCTCAGTTGATTATACAGGCTAAGTAAGGTACCAATGCTGATGCAGACCATGGGCAGGCACTGGGGACCTGCCCCTCACGCTGCTAGTGAGCACTTATTAACTCCAGATGCAGAATTTCATCTCTGCCTGGCCTCCCAGGGCACCCTCTGCCCCCCCCTCCAACCTTTGTGCCTTCGTAGGCACTGCAGTGAGTCATCCACAAACTTCATGTGTGGCAGCAGCTGGGAATTCCTTGGGATAGGGCTCTTTTTATCTAGACATTTTTAGCCGTAGATACAAAGGAAAATATCCATAGAAGTATTTGAATTATTACTAAACAAACAAGCAACATCAGAACCAAGACGACACGTAAGGTCTTGCTATCCAACTTGTTCTCCAAACTTCCCAGGATCAGATTATAATAAATTCCTAGAGAAAGTTCAAATTTCAAGACAAAATTGTAAGTTTTGTGAGCCATTGGCATGGAAAAAATTACAAATACACTAGAAAAAATTACAAATACACAGCTAGAACACTTGTATTTCTGTTTAGCCTTACTTTGTTGGAGTGCTAAATCTTACAGGTGAAATCTCGCAGTTTAAGACCAAACCCTTGAATTTTACAGAAGTGTAATGAAGTAGATTGTTTCAGATTGCTGTGCCTGAAACATCATCTTTGCTGCAAGATCAAACCTGAAAAAAGAGATACAAAGTAAAAAAGCCCGACCCCAAAGATGTTATATTTTTTTTACCTACATACATTTTTAGGATAATTAAACAGTTTTCAAAATTGAAAAATGTAATAGATTTTTCTTAGTCAATATGCAAAGATACAATAGCTGCACTTCTCATTGTATAAAAAATATAGATCACAAAATCTATCCAATCTGGAGATAAATTTCTGGTTCTAAATATATTTTGTTGTGAAATATTAAATTCTTCTAGCTGTGGAAACTGTCACCAATTGTCCATTTGATTTTCTTTACTAGACAAATCACTTACTACCATCAAATTACTTAGTACAGAAGAAAAGAAGCAACAAGGTCTTCAGTTCACTTGCTGAGTGAACAAGAATCTGCAATAAAGTCTTACAATAAAATAAGGAAATGGCCTAAATAAAGCATAGAGCAAGCAAATGATGCTTTTGTTGGGCAGGTTTTTCCAGAAAATTTACACTGCTGTGTCTCCACACTTTTGTATGAAAAAAGAGGGTATGATGATAGCCAAAAGCAGGTGTAAATAAATAATTATATAAGCATAAGGGTTGTTTCATAGTAAGTTATTCAGTATTTTTCAACCTATTTCTCTTCACAGTGAAATAAAAATAAAGTCAGTGTTTTCCTCAGCTTGATGCATTTTCATGCTAGATGAAGGTATTTAGGCTCTAGTCCCTCACTGATGCATGACTGTTGGGCATGTTGCATGAGAGGAGTCTTCTTTTCCCCTGTGCCCTTATCCCAAATATCTTGCTGTCCTTCTGCAGCTGTCACCTCTTTTCCACTACACATGGGTACCAGACCAAGGAGGCTTTTGGTGAGGACAATGGAGATTATTTGCACTCGCAAAACTGCCATCAAACATCAGGATATTGCCCTTGTCCAAACATTTAGAGCCTGGTGTGCCACAATCCACAATTTCTGCTGCCTATTATGTAGGGGAGCTCTGCTCAGGTGTCCTGTGCTCCCTCTCCCGGCTTGCCTTAGGCATTACTGTTGGCAAACAAGAGTTAGCTGGCGTTTTCTTGGTCAGAAAGTGACCACCAAATGCTCTCTATGACAATGAAAGAAATAATTTGCTATGACACATCTCAAGCCTGTATTCAAAGTGTCACATTTAAATATGTGTAAGGTGCCAGAAGTATCATTTGGTATAAGCCTATGATGCAGAAAAGTCTTATATATTTCTTTTTGCTCATGTTTGTTTGTATTTTGGAGCAAGGTAAGGCAGCAGTGGCTTGATCCAAGCCTTACATCCCTCTGACATTAGGAAGAACATGTTCATAAGAGTTGAATGGTTCAATGGTTTACTTTTCCCTTTACCTCCTAGGAAATGAGGTGCTACTATGGTTCCAGATATGTTTTTTTTATTCAGTTCAGAGAAAATGGACACAAACAGGTAAAAAGATCCTTGCCCCTCTCTGTAATCATCTGCACTAAACTTAACCCACCAGATTGTTCAGTTTCTGTAAAACAAGGTAAGAAGAAAATCCCTCTACTTAATTGGCTGAATAATAGATGGAAAAAAACCCAAATTAAAACCAACTCCAAGCTAGTAGCACTTCACTATCCTGAAGATAATTTTTGTGTTTTTTTTCACCAAACATAATAACCAGTTCTAAGATTCTGTCTCCCTTGTTAATATTCTGACTTTATTCAAATGGTTCATATCTACTGGATTTTACAAAACTTAGAAATGCAGAACACCCAGAATCTTTAAATTTGTAACTGCAACAGATTCTGAATCTATAATTTTAGAACTGACTGGCTGATGGCTGTGAAGGGGTGGCCCAAGACATGAGTTGTACACTAGACTCCAGTGAATAAGCTGTGTACTTGCAATTATACTGCTCCAGTAGGAAAAGATGCTGTAATTTCTATGAAATGGAGGTAAGCAGGGAAGAAAAAGCAAAGATGGAGCAAAAAAATAGTTTAGTGCTAATGCAGAGCCTCACAAACGATTGCTTCACTTAGAAATTGAATATGATCATATATAAACGTATTTTTCTGTTAGTGACCTCTAGAACATCTCAGCACTAAGTGGTGCTGGTGTACAACAAAAGAGGGAGCCTTGCGCTTCAGTAAAATAGGAAGCAAGGCCGTCCTCCCTCTTCATACATCATCAGGCAGTAACAGGATATAAAGATTACAACATCTGAGACACAGATATCTGTGCAGGTTTAATTGTTTCTGTCAAAGCTCCCTTAAGGCAAACTTAAATTAACGAACTTGAGATTCTGAATGATGCAACTTCATGCCCAATCTAACACTGAGAAGGAAGCCCTGGTGATGGAGCACTAGTCAGTGATGAGGAAATAGATTGAATATAGAGTTAGTCCTCTCTAGCAGAGGGGGGCAGATTGAGATCCAGAGGAACAAAAAGTGCATTTTCATTTTAAGATGACTCCAAATTTCTCAGGTGAACACAGCACGGTCTGCCTAGGAGCTGACAGCAGCAGGACCTTCATGATTCACTCCCTTGCACAACAAACCATGACAATGTCAAGTGCTTAAAGGTTGTGGAATGTTCCAAGCACAGAGCACATAAAGCTTCAGGTAAGGCTGTCACAAATTGTTCAGCTCTCAGCTAGGAAGCTGAGGGGAGTTGGCACTGGAAAGAAACCATGGCAGTCTCTGGCAGCTCAACATGCTTTTCTAAGCTGATACTGAAAGCAACTGACATGACAATAAGGATTAGGCAGGCAGCTGATATATCTGACATGCATGTCCATGCATATCAAGATTGTTAACAAGGCCCCTTCTTTGCTGGGATTGCTGAGGGTCAGAACAGACCATGTACAAACACACCCTCTTCTCTATCAGCACCATTAGCAAGGAGAGTCAATAGTTAAAATATCTTGCCAGTGACAATCAAAATCCAGATTAAAGCCTGCATCCAGAAAGCCACCAAGAATTTGTCTAAGGAGAAGGAAAAAAAAAAGGCTTTGTATACAAATGGTTCATTTTCTTCTGCATCAGTAGATGGTGCTCTTCATATTCTCTCAGAGGTTACTTCTAAGCCCAGTGCTTTTACGCCCCGGGCTGAAATTTCTAAGTGCTTCTTCCACACACCCTTCTTAATCTCCTTAAATTGCTAGACCCTTTTCCCTCTAAAGTGGCTAGACAATAATCATTTCAGTGCTCAGTGGGTTCAGTCAGGAACTTCAGAACTATTTGTCATGGTAAATAACCGAAGGCAGCAGGGAACATGTAGGATTTCTGTACCTTTCTGGAGGACTACCACTAGGTAAACACTAATGTGATCCTTCCTTTGTAAGTGCTTCTGAAGGCATCTCATCGTGCTTCTGTCCATGGTCGTCCTGAGCAGCAGAGTGACAGGACAACCAAGTGCTTGTGGGTGCACAGTGTTAACAGCCAGCATATAAATCTAACACATTGGAGGTACAGGAAAACCACCCTGCACACCTCTGTAACACCACTGTCTCCTGTTAGGCTTCTCAGAATCCTAAAGGCTGAAAACAGTCACATTCAGATAAAATTTCCAAGTGCAGAATGAGGGAGGACACATCCTAGGAAAGCAGCACAAATACCATCCCATTTTCTGATACCCAAAACAGAGACATGCATGATCTATACAGCAGCAAAACCAGCTGTCCTCATCTCTACAGGCAGGCACAAATGCCCTTTCCTTCCTCTGGAAATGGAGTATCTGGGTATTTGTTCCACTGTAGTCACTGTAACTCAGGCAGGTGATGGAATAACACGCAGTCTATAAATAGGCTCAGAGGCATGACGACAGAGAATCAATTTCTAGGATAATAGGAGGAAAATGACTCAAAATATACATACACATAAATCAAGGAAGCTGGCACACTTATGTGAAAGTGCTATAAATGATGCACTACTGAGCAGAACTCTGTCCTTTCCAAGCTGCCTTTTAAGTCTATAGACTTCTATAAACAGCGTTCGTTTTCTTCATGTCTTCCTTCTGAATCTGGCTCTAGAAGTTGCTCTAAAGACAATGTGTTGTGTGAAATAACATAAATTTATTAAGAATATTGCAAAATGCAGCCAGTCCACAACAAAAGTGGTAAGACCACAAACCACAAAAAGTGGCACTGCCACCACAGACATAGCAATAACTGCAGTACTTTGTCCATGAGTTTCTCCACCAGAGGGGAATCAAATGAATAAACAAAGTGAGCCAAAAATTTCACCCCCACTCAAAGAAATCCCCAAATCTAAAAGGGTGTCTGTAGCTTGTACTGTTGCCTTAATTCCATAGCACACCTGGTCAGGAGGTGGTATTCCTCAGAGGCCTGAGACTGAGTATTTAAATCTCTGGCACTGAAGGTAACCCACAGCAAACCACACAGAGAGAATTAAGACTTCCTCAAGAATTAACTCCTCCACAGCTTCTCCCTTTTTAAATCTAGAAAAAGCCCTCTTCTTTTGTTTTTGTTTGTTGTTACTCTTTTGCCTTTGTGTAGAGCCTGCTCTGCATCCTTGGCAGGAGGCACAGTATTTCCTTAGAGTATGTGAGAAGAAGGAGGTAGTGGTAGGATTCAACACTTCAACAGACTTTTTTTTCACATGAATGGATAAGGATTTTATCTCCATTACGTGTTGCCCCTGATCTGGCACAGTCCTTATGTAAGGGCTCAGTTTTGCTCTTGCAGCAGGGCTTCCAAAGATTTCGGGGAGGATGCTGTCCAAGAGCTCCACCACAGAGCTTAGCACCATCATCTGAGGCTCAATGCCTCTGGCTACTTTAATGAAGTATGGCTCACATCATGGGGCCTTTGTTATCTATCCTTCACTGAAATGATTGGAGTTCTGTGCTGTGTTTTTCACCCAAATATCTTTCTTTATTTATTACCTCTTTCTCATCTTGAATCTTGCCCTTTTTTTCCCTGCAGTATTGCCCGGTTGTCCTTTCCAGTAAGCCTCATGATCCCATTCAACCTTTGATGTAACAGAATCATTGTTAAACTCAAGTATCCATAACCTGAGGAATTTCCTTCAAGCAAAGGAATTCAGCTTCAAAATATGCTGCTGAAAAGCATGCACAGAGACTCTGGGACTTACTGTCTCAGTCTGCATTTTCAGGATTTCTTTCTGAGCTAGAATATTTGCCTGAGAAAGTGCTGAATATGGCATGAAGATAAATAGAGCTCTGGCACTCACTGCACTCTGCCTTTTTATTTGTTATTCTAATGAAGCAACACAAACCCCAGTATTTTTCTCCCAACAGGAGCCACGTATCTGAGAGCCCAGAAAATCCCTTTCTGTACCTTAAATACCTCTCTCAGAAATGCCATCCTGCTGTTGTAAACTGAATTATGTATCTTGGTCTGATGTTTACTGAACATATAAATTGATTTGTTTGCACTCCATGCTCTGGTCTCTCTAGATAAGAGACACTTTGAACAGAGAAGGGAAGAGGAAATGGTAACAGAAGAGTATGAGAATTTACTGGCAGTGGGAAGATTGTAGCTCCTGCTGAGGGCAAGGGACAGGTTCTATTTTAAAGGTAGAAAGATAAGTACTGAACAGAGCTCACCGAAAGAAAGGAGCTTGAAAAGCTCTCCAAATTAGCACAGATGTCTGCTGGAAGGATCTGATTCTCTGTCTGCTCAGCTTATCATCATAAGAAAGTCTTTGCACAGGACAGATGGATGTATTTACCATTTTAAAATCCTCTAATTAAATCTTAGTTAGAGTTAAGCTAGCAGAAAAGTCATTATGCTTGCCAGAAATCACAGGCACCGGATATAAAGCAACACAGGTATTGATTCCACTCCAGGATAACAAACATCTTCATCTCTGAGCTGCAGCAAGGCAGCTGCCAATTAACTGGCAGCTTCAGTGTGCTGCTGAGGGAAGGGAAGGATATGGCTGATGTGTACAAAATAACCCTGAAGTGAGATAGGATCTCTTCCACCGCTCAAGAAACTAGTTGGCTCCAAGAAATGCTGCTTTCATAGGTGACATCTCACAACCTGGTCAGCATTCTCTAAGTTTAAAAGTTTTTCCTGCACTCCCCTCTGCTTTCTATAAGGAGATATCAGGGACGTGCTACTAAAGGCTCATACATGAAGCCAAACCTCTGTTCTTTTTCCTATTAAGGCTGTCAGGTCTCTCATCTGAGTTAAGATGACCTTGCCCAGTTGTCTCCCATCACATGCTTCACTGTCATCAGAGCTTTCCTTTGTGAGTCAGTGCAGGAGAGATGCTCCAGCTCTGCTCTACAGCTAGGGAAGCAAGCCACATCAGGAAAGACAGTGCTCAAAATGTAGCCTGCCCATGGCAAACTGCCAGCTGTTCAGCCCAGGGGGAGTCCCTCACCCACCACAGGACCAGGATGCTCAAAGCAGCAGGGGTCCCAGCAGAAAAGCAGAGACATAAAAGGATGGTACTGTAGGTGCTGTCAGCCACACATTAGTGAGATAGCTGATAACAGTGCTCTGCTCCTTCCTTTGCCTCTCCAAACCTGAAATTTAACCATCTAAATCATCTGTGTGACATCTCTAAAAACACTGGCGTCAAGGTGAGAAGTACAGGTAGTATTTCATAGTTACTTTCTCAGGCTCTCTACAGTCACAGGAAAATATTACTGTTGATACAATAAGTCAGGTTATAAACCACAAGCCTGTTAGGTAGGGTAGGAACTGCCTCACTCCAGGAATTGTAGAAGTACTAGTACAATGCCCTTCCTGAAAACCTGCACACATTTATCTATAAATGCATTAAATCTTCTGATTTCTCTAGTGCTAAATTAGACATGAATTAATGCTCTCAGCAAGCCGTGGGAGACTTGAACTTGCAAATACAGTATGTATGCAAATACAAATGCTCTAAGGAAATGCAGAGCCAAGACTCTGCATATATACCATAGATCATTTTGCACAAAAAGAAAGTTACTCCAATGTATGAAGGAAACTCTGTGTAATTACCTGCACTCAGCAGAAGCCAACCTGCATTCCTCACTGGGTATCACCCTTCCATGATGGCTTTAAACAACCTCACAGAGCTGCTGCTGGGTAAGGTGTGTATTCTAATTCAAGTTTGGGTGAATGATCATGCTCTGTATGGTGCACAGTATTTACTGGTTTCACTTTATGAACAGTTTTGATACGTTTCAAAGACACACAGTCCTGTAATAATGCCAGGTTTTAAAAAGCGCTTCAGTACAGATTCTTTTTTGTATGCCTTGTCTCTGGATTCCATTGCATAAAATAAGCAGTCACATTAAAATACAGAACTGCATTATATTTTAGCAGGGAAAAAAATTAGCTTCAAGTCACAGCATTCGCATATGAATCATGCACCCAATTATACATTTAACCAGTGACATAGAAAACTTAGTGAGGCCTCAGAGCTTTTTCTTCCCAATTGAGAAAAAGAGAAACTATCAATGTTTTTTTTTAAAAAGAAACTCCTTAGACTCCAGTTATGGAGAAATAAACTCTGGGTTTTATGTCAAAATTGCATGTTTGTTCAACAGTGTTATCTGTGCAAACTTTTGATGTATACTGGAAGTTAACAATGGTTAAAAGAAAACCAGTCATGCACATAGAGAGAAGATTCCAGCTTTTCTCTGCATGCCACAGTTTTGTTATTGGTACTGAGCTGAGCACAACTCCAGGAAAACTAGTGCAAAGCACATCAGAACCTGTCATCTCCGTGTGATACAGGGACCCTCTGTGAACTGTCTGTCCCATGATGTAAAGTCATGATGTACACGGTTTCCAACACAGAATAAAAGTATTCAGTAGGAGAAAGACACAAACCAGAATGGTCAGCCTTTACCACATATTTTTTCTCCCCAGGTAGCTGAAAAACCCAGCCTGTAACTGTTCAGCTAAAATGGATAATTGTTTTCAAAACTGACAGAAAGTAATTTACACTCTTCTCTCAATTTTAGCATGGTGCTCTAACTCCTAAGAAATGTTTCACTTCAAATAAAGGGTAGAGCAGTGTTTGAAACCGATGCTTTATCCGGGATGCTTGAGTCACAGCAAAGATGAACAGTTTTAAGCGTGCATTTGTTTATGTACTGAGAAGAAAATAAAGCTCAGTGCACAAAGATCAAATACTATTCTCTTGATTGTTCCCCTTTGCTTTCAAGCTTCAGGCTTGCTGGTACTTTTTTTCCCTCACTGAGGTGTGGGTATAGCATTTAATCCACCTCCCTTTTCCTCTCTACCCCCCTATACTATTTAAAACCATGCTACCTCTTTATTAGGGAGGTATAGGAAAGGTTGGAAAATGGCTTGATCTACCTGCCTCCTCTGCTTGAAGGGATTGCCATCAAGTTCCTGAGCTCCCTTGAGAAGAATGTTTATTTTCATCAGACGCAGAGCGTGACCTAAGGAATATTGTATGAACTACAAGCTATAGCATGTTTTCTGCTGAAATGACAACCAGTTTTCAAGATGGAAATGCTGTTTATTTTTGCAGTGCTCACACAGAGGTGTAGCACAGCTGGCTGCTTTGAAGTCATTCAACTCCCATCAGCCACAATGCCTTTGCTCCTCCTGGCCACATCTGACATGGAGAACTGAACCTGCACACACGTGTACATCAGTGGTGATGTAGAAGGTTGTGCATCTTTTTTATGCATCAGTTACCTCAGTATCTGAACAGAAATCTCTAAACAGCAACCAAATCGCACAATTGGCTATCACCTTTAAGTATTAAGCAATTTTTTGCTAGATTATAAAAAGAGAAAATCCACTCATGCAAATATTTCTTCATCCCTGGATAGTGCTACAAATAAAGCACTGACTAAGCAACCCAGCAAGAATTTATTGGCACCAGTAATAGCACACAGAGCAACTCTTTTCTAGTCATCAACTATGGAAGTGGGAGCTGCACACACAAAATAAAGAAGACAGAAAATACTCCTGAGGAGCATGTTTTATAAAAGAGAAAAACACCTTTCATAACCAAACTCAAAATAAGAATAACTAAGGACAGAACATGAATAAAAAGACCTTCAGTAGCCTAGATTACAAACAAAACAAAAATTGAAGTAATGGGATTCTTTTGCTAGTTCAAGGTAGCCACAACAGGGCTTGTTTAGACCCTGTCTGTGTTTTGGCAATGCCAGACTTTTGAAAGATTATGGTCTTGTTAACCGGAAAGTTTTGTGAAATGTGCCATGTCATTTTTCTTGGGAAAATTTGTTATAGAATCATGGAGTTGTTTGGTTTGGAGGGAACACTAAAGATCATCTAGTTCCAAAGTCCTCCCTTTGCAGCTGAAGCATTTGTGCATGACAGAGTAAGGTCACCCACAATACCTAAAGGGGTCCATGACTGCATTTTTCGTCTCTCACACTGAGACAGAAGTTCTGCCTCTGCCCTGCCTCCTTCACATAGACATTTTAATCCAAGCTCTCTCTCATGCTCAAAGAAAACTCCTGGAACAGTACCTACTTTGGCCTCTGAGAAGTGCCAATATTTGCATGCCAATGTAGGACAGTCACTTCAAGATTTTGTGGGCTTTCAACATTTTGTGGGACAAGGCAGCCATTTTCCACACACCTGTGTTCTTATTTTCTGTAAATGCTAAAAAGTCTCTGACAGTTTAAACTACAAGAGAAGCAGCACATGCTTTGCTATGCCCAAATGTGCTGCTCAACAGGAAGCTGTAAGAAAGCAATGTTTTAACAGCCGTGAATGTGGTAAGATGAACACTTTTATCTGCTTACCAGAAACTTCTTTAAATAGAATAGAGATGCAACCACAACACTGTTAAGCTGAAAGGTTCAGTAGTTAAGTAATTCAGTTCAAATTCATTACTCCAGTGCATCACTGACCACTTTTTAAGGCTAAATTTAGCTTCACAGTTATTATTTCAAATCTTTCTCTTAACCTACAAACATGCTAATTAGATCTAAGCAGTCATTAAGCTGCACTGCAGAGGTACCTTGGCTTACTTATAAACATTTGCAATCACAGATTTAGTTGAGGCTGGCTTATACATTTTTTAAATTTCCTTGTCACTGCTTTTGACTTGTCAGACATGTGCATGACCTGAACTTTGCTTCCAATTCAGTGGTTCTCCTACTGCCCCCCTGGCAACTGTGTCATGTAAGGGAAACAATGTCCCTCTAGATAAAATGCAGGAAGGATTTTAGAGGAGAAAACCATGTAGTTCAGGTGCTTTCACCGGCAATGTTATGGCAAAATGAGGTGGGAGCATTCACATGAACACCAGAATCTGACTTCTAACAAGAACCCTCCACAAAACAGCCTAGACTAGGTCTCCATCAGATTTTAAAGAGCTCAGAACCTTTCTTGTGTCCAGAGGACAGGCCAACACGAACCATGCTGTGATAATACAGGCTTCAAACAGTGGTGAAAGAGACAGTGTTCAAGTGCAGAGACAGCATCCTGAGTTACAACAATTCATTACCTGCAATAGCAGTCACTCAGTAGAGTGCAGGAGTTGTTTTTTTCCAAAGTCAGGGCTATTTTCACTCAGAACATGCCACTCAAGGTAGAACAAGTTTAGCTTATTGGAATCAGAGGACAAGATTCTGACAAGCTTAGCCACGATGAAGTCCACTGTGAAGGCTAAGCTGGTTAAGGACACACTGCAGAGCAGGGGCCAGCTTCATCACTTCAGCAATGAGGACAAGTGAGGAGCCAGTTTATCAGCTCAGGCCATAGCAAGGGAGTTAGACTGTTCAGGGTGATTCTCCACAAGGCTTCAGGCCACATGTACATGAGTCTGGGTTTTCTACACTAGTTCCAACAGAGCCACATGGACATGCTTGTGGTAATCCCAAGAAACTTTTAAAAGAACAAGCTTAGTATTTTAGCATTGCTATCTTGTTCACAAACTCTTCTTGCATTTTGGTCCAAGTTGACAGAGTTGTAAGCTTGCTACCAAGAACACAGTGGAGCCTACTGGCTGCACTGGGATGTCTCACATGAGGAATAGTTGGAGGGCCTGGCCTTTGGCTGCCCAAGGGAAAGTATTTGCCCCCCACTCTTGGATAAGTGTGTCAAAAGGCAATTAAAAATATTCTAAAACTGGGTAAATGGGTTATAGCACTTTAATAGGAAATTAATTCTTCTTGTGGCTATTGAAAGAAGAATCACTAGAGGTTACATCTCTCTCAGGATACCGTGTCTATCTAAACAGAAAATAAAATCTAGCGAAGTCAGTGGAAAAGCCACACTTTATTTCTGCAGGTTTTGAATGAAGTGGCATCTGCTCTGTTTTCTCTCTGCTAAGTACACAGGGACTGCTCTGCTATCTCAAAGCGTGCAGCACAGAAAACCCCACCCAAAGCTGCACAAGTGTGCAGTGTTAGATTTCAATGGAAACTTTTCAGTGCAGAATTATCAAGAGAAGAAATTTTCTCTTTATCGTCCTTGATAATAAGGTTTTGTAGCATTCAGAAAAAAAACCAAACACCCAGTGGTTTCCCCACAGGAAGCCCATGATACTTTTTTTAATAGGAGACACAATTTCAGGGGCAGTTAATGAGACAGCATTCTGCTTAACACTGGTTTTAAAGTAAAGTGGTGATTAAAGACAGGCTTGTCTACAATGCACAAAGGATCCTGATTAGTTTTTTTAATTTTATCATTTAGTACAAAATTCACTCTAAGAGATGGAAGAGCTCTCTGCAGCATTTGAAGCTCACTTGCAAGGACTCATTCTTTCTGGCAGCTGTTTCAAACCAACCTCTCTCCTGCAGCCCTGGTGCTCATTTCAGTGCACAAGGAGCACCAGGTCTGCACCTGACATTGAAGTAAAGAGTCACATGCACAGCTTAAAAGAAGAGTTCTACTTCTCCAATTTGCAAGACTAGAAACAGAGTAGGCTCCACTTCAGCATAAACCCAATTAAAAAAATTTCTGCTGCAGTTACTTTGCCCAGAAAATCCCAAAATTTCATTATTTAAAATAGATTTCCATTTCAAACAAAAATACAATTTACATCTTCCAGGAATACCTGTTCTTTTCAAGACTCCTACTGCAAACAGTGACTCTTACATTCTTTGCAAGGGGATTTCCACTACAATGCTTAGCATAGAAAATTATGTGATTTTTCAAAGAAAGGTTGTAATTTGAGTAGTAATAGAGAAAGTAGGCACCTGAGGCCTGACGGTGTTCACTTGTGCAACTTATTTCACCTTCAGGAAGCCAGAATAAACAAGCATTCTGCAGTCTTAGAAAAGCACAACTTGCTGGCAACTTGCATACATTACAAAATGTACTTAAGTAGTGTTTGTTTGACTCCATTTCAGCACAGAGTCACTCCTTCTCATACATCTGTGCACATCAATATTTAATGGTGCTCCATTTACCTTCTCCAGGAACATCAGTAGCAAGAGCTATTCCCAGCCAAGGCAAATGCCCACTTGAGGCAGACTCTTTTCTCGAGATACCAGCATCATATGTTCACCAAAGATCACATAAGTAGTTAAGCAGGCAGAGATGCTTTCCCAGAATATGCACCCAGAAATTTATAGCCTGGGGACTCAAAAAAGAGGAGGAAATGCCTTTGCATGCAATAGATGGGGATGAAGTAGCATTATTTTTTGTCCTGTCTTTCTAAATATAGTCACGATTTGTCCTTGTCCCTATTATCCTGAATAACAGCTCTTTAAGCAGACCACTGGCTCCCTAAGTTTTCTAACGTAGCACTGATGCAAAGGAAAGGAAAAAAAGAAGACTCATATTCACAATGGATTTTGCTGCCTGAAGTGAGTATTTTCTTGCTATCTAACAGAGCTTCTGTCTCTTGCAGGTTGCCCAAAATAGCATAATGAGTTCACATTTATTCCAATAGACTTTGCTTTTGCAGCCATTCAAAACTGATACAGTACAGCAATGATTTGCTCTTGTAGAGCAGATTTATTAACACACCAGCAGGACTACAAACCCAGAAATCCCCCGCTGCATTCTCAGTATTCACCTTTCCATTATGCCCCTAATTATCTCCAAAGGAGTTTTTTTCTTGTAAGCCTCTTGTTCAGGCTGATAATCATTTTATTCTGAATCCTCTGCAGATCTCAGATTTACTCCTCATACTCTTAGCTAAGAGACTAAGCAGCTGTCTTACTTTTCACAATGCACATCTTCCACCCTCTCCAGTTTCTCTCTCAGTTCAGTATCCTTCTATATGAATTCCAACAGTTTTGAGTATTTTCAAATTAGTTCCTCCTGCTCTATTCACTTCATTATGATAAAGCTCTGAGTAAAGAGTCTGTATCACCCTTAGTCTTGAATGGGATATATTATATTATATTAATCAAGACTAGTCTGTTTCTTCATGTTCAAATAAGATGCTAATCCAGTAAATTGTTTCTTAAGCATTGATCCAAGGCAGTTAATTCAAAAGTAATAATACAAAGCAATAGCATTCCAAGTAAATACAGATTGCAGAGGACATTTTCTCACATTAGAGTGTTTCTTGAAGAGCAGAGCTTTACATTGCTCAGACTACACTGAGGGCTGTTTCAGTTTATGTATTCCAAAAAGACATACATGATCATGTGATTTACATTTTTTTCCTAAGAAACCCCTCCTACTTCTACATTATACATTGTAGGAAATAAGACCATTTGCTCTTAAGACCAGCTCCAAAAACCAAACTCTACCTAAGACATCAGAAATTGACAGAAGGTTTCTTTGATAGCGCTCAGCATGCAAGCTTCCTCTGGAAGAAGCCACTTCGATTCTGAGAATAAAATGGCTTCTCTACCTAAACACAGACGTGTTTCATTACATTCTAAAGACAAATACATACAGTAAGCCACATGCTGGTTTATCTTTTCTTTCCAAAAGTGTACTGGACTGTGGCCCCATATTCATAAACTCTAAACAGTGGAGGAATTGTTATTCTAACATATTGACATTATGTTATTCTAACCTGACTCTCAAGAGCTGGCAGTGTTCTAATTCCTTCATCATGCCTCTGAATCCTGTTGTTGCTAAACTGTAGGCTCCCAGCAATGATTTTCAGACTTGGTTGAGAAACTTCAAGAGAGGAAGAGTCACCTAGCACTCCTAGGTGAAATAGTTCTGTAATTTAGTTTAAGAAGTATTTAAATACTTTTGTTGAGTTCAACATAACTTTAAACCCAAGAAGACTTAGAGTGTGAATATGAATATTAGAAAACTAAGTTTGTATCACATAAATGAAGCTCATGGTCCTGTACTTGTTCTGAGGCAAGACAGGTGGATAATAAATACAAAGGTACACATAAATACTTTAATTCTCTCTTGGAGGCAAACACTGAAGGAGAATGTGTGTTTGCTTGTAAAAGCTGAACCACATTTCCTGTTTGTAAGAAAGGAGGTGAAAAAAAAAGACTGGAGGGATATGATATTGACGGTAGCTCTAAAGACAGGTTCGTGCTGCCAGGTTCAACACAAAAGAGTATCCAACATCTGCCAACATAACTTGATTTCCTGCTGGATAGAGGGGAGTATTCCTAGAAAATACAAAAGCAGGTAAGCCTTCTCTTTTAAACTTGTAAACATAGGAGCAGCAGAACCACGCCGTGGTAGATTAGCAGTCCTCCAAGAAGGTGGCTCAGGGTGCTAAACCTTTGTTAATTAAGGTTTGGTAATGAAGATGAAGCACTGGCATTAGTTTTATGCTGAAAATGCTGTGCTGTGGGCCTTCTAACTTAATGCACTGTTTCCCTTCTGAAGTATGAAGCTGATATCTTACAAAACAATTAGTTGCGCACTAATTAATTGCAGTTTAAGGAATCTTTTTCAGAGAATTAATCCTGTATAGAAAGCTCACACAGGTGGAAGCATTTTTAATGCTAATTTAACATTCATCAGTCTCTTAATGGGTTTCTTTTTCTAAGGGCCATTAGTACAAAATATCGTTTATATCAACATTTAATTGGAAGGGGGGAGGAAAGAGTTTTATATAATCTTCAGCAAATTTGTAGACAAAAAGAAGAGGAAAGAAAGGAAAGAAACCATTTTGTGCTCCAGGTCGTCACCATAAATCTGGTGGCAATTAATCTGCCTCTGTGGATGACGTGTTGATACCACAGATGGCATGTCCAGTTAGATGGTATCTGTGTTCCTCACCCCACATTCCTTTTCAGCACACAAACCTGCTAGAAGTATGCTATCTTATCCTTTGTGATGGATTCTCTAAGCAAAACACATTACAGCAAGAAGGAACAAAACATAGCACTTCTGCTACCTGTTCTTATGTTGTTAGGAGGACAAATATCCAACAGGAATTGTTAAATCTGGCTCCACTCCCCACAGGTAAATACAGGATTATGCCCACTCCTTTAAGTTGCAATAAAATGAATAGCAGAAATTAATTCAGGAAAGATTAGAATGTTTGGAAGCTTTTGGGGTTTTTTTGGTTAGGTTTTGGTTTTTTGTTTTCTGGAGGTTTTTTT
>VXBU01006984.1:1417-16862 GCA_013400315.1 Bombycilla garrulus
ATCGCTTTCAGGCTGGGATTTACGTTTGGCAGCACCCACTCTGCTCCCCCCCAGGGAATCGGGGTTGCACCGCGGATTGTGAGGAGATTTTTTGGGGGATCTGGACCCTCAGGAGGGAGCGGGAGCCGCGTGGGGACACCCGGCGTTACCCCCGACCGGCGCAGCGAGGCACACGGGGGAAGGAGCGCGGCAGGAAAGCTGATCCTGAACTTTCCATCATGTGAAATTGAAGCGCATGTGCCTATAATGAAATATTTCCTCCCATTTCATGGCGGCTCAGTAATTCCCGATGGCAGGGAGCCTGGGAAAACAGATCCCCCTGCTCCCACCCACGGCGCCCGACCGCACGAACACAAGGGCTTCGTTCTGCCGGCCCGGGGTGCTTCCCCACCTTCCAGCGCCCTCCAAACGCTGCCCTTCTCCTCCTTCCCCCTCCTGCGGGCAGGAAAATCCGCATTTCCGAGGATATTTCAGCGCGGGGCCGCGGGAATTTTCCCCCTCCCGCGTCCCCAGGGCTGCCACCCCCGGCGCTGCTCGCATTGACTTTGGGGTTGTGCGGTTTTTGCAGCTCCTCCAAATTTAATTAAACTTTGACCAAAAATTCTAAGAAGGGCAAGAGAATAGAAAAGGGGGTTTTGTGCCAGAACAAGCAGAGTAATGAGATTAATAATAACAAAAAAGCAACAACAAGGTCTTCAACATTTCTGGGCTGGGTTGTGGGAGTTCAGGCAGGGCACGGGGAGTCCTCAGGCGCCTTTGAAATGCTCCTAACACGGAATTGAGGCAGCCAAGGACACCAAAAAATCTGCTGGAGCATCAGATTTCATCTTGGAATGGCATTTTCCTGGAAAAAAAACCCGAAGATAACCAAAGCAAGGGGAAAGTGGCACAGAAATGGGCAGAGATGAGGGTGAGGTTGAAATCCAGCTGTTGTTGGGAGAAGTTCTGATGGGAGCTGGATCAGTCCTGGCAAAGAGCAAGCCATGAAGGAGGAATTCGATGGGTTGAGGCAAAATTCCAGCAAATCCTGGTTGGAGAAAAATTTGGACTCTGTGTCCAGCCTGCTCTGCCACCCTGCCAGGGAAATTCTCCTCATTTCCAGTGAGTGCAGCCCTGCTGTGCCCTGCTGTGGGTGCCTCGCTCACCTGGGGTCCATTGATAGGTCCTGCCATGGGGATTTACATCTCCTAACACTCCATTCTGTACTTTTTAATATAAAAATACTGTTAGTGACTTTTTTTCTTTTATTTAATTCACAGATTTTTGAACCCTTAAAGAAAAATCATCATGTTCTCCCCGCTGCTCTCGTTCTGTTCCCTATTAATTTGATAAAAGACAATAAATATGTTTGTTCAGGCTTAGATCCCGAGGTGCTGTGGACAGGATGGAGTTGGGATCATGGAAATTCCTCATGCTGATAAATCCCTGTGCAATCCCCGACAGGAGCCAGCCCCAGATGTGACGAGGAAAATTCTTGGAATCACCTGCCCACGAAGAAACCGTGCTCCTGCTGCTGAGCACTTACTTAAAACAGATTAAAAATTCCAGAAAGTGAGGGGGTGGTTAATAGTTAAATAGTTAAATAGTTAATTTTATTAAATAGTAATATTTTAAATTTAATTTTTAATCTAATTTAATTTTTAATCTAATTTTTAAATTTAATTTTTATCAACTGTGGCTCCTGCCACATGTGGGTTCTGCTTTGATTCCCACGTTCTGAGTGTGTCACAGGAGTGGGAAGTTCTGGAATTGTCCTGCCAGCAGGAGTTTGCAATGACCATTACTCACGTCTTGGTACAAAAACCTAACCGGGGGATTTCAGGACCAGAAAGACCAACGGGGAAAATGACTGCATCCAGCATTTCCCATGGCTGCTTGGCGTTGTGGAGGCTCACATTTATTAAAGTTCTGGTGCTGATTAGAGCTGAGCTTGATTAAAAGATGCTGGGAAAACAGAGCGACCCAGATCAGCGGCAGAGCTGAAGCAACGCGCTGGGAATGAGCTCGGAGCACAGACCGGGAGCTCTGCCCAGCTGATGGAACCCAACAGGTTTGTGTTTGGGATGCCCCAGAATTTAGGGATGCCCTGGTTGAAGTCAAAAAAACTGCAATGAAAGGGATTTAGTGGGATTATGCCAGGGGCAGCATTTATTGGCAGCTCTGGATGGAGAAAATCCTGGTGTGCTCACTGTCACGAAGAACTTTTCTCCTTCCACTGCAGCTTTCTCTCTGCAGAGCATTCCCCAGGAAACTCCAGCCATGAAACCCCTTTCCTCTGAGGAAAAGGAGCTCATTTCGTAGCTGCTTGGCTTGAAGAGCTGCGATGATTTCAGGAGGAGGGATTTAGGTTGGATATCAGGAGGAATTGTTCCCTGTGAGGGTGGGGATGCCCTGGCACAGAGCAGCTGTGGCTGCCCCTGGATTCCTGGAATGTCCCAGGCCAGGCTGGATGGGGCTGGGAGCAGTGGGAGGTGTCCCTGTCCATGGCAGGGGTGGAATGGGATGAGATTTAAGGTCCCTTCCCACCCAAACCTTTCCTTGATTCTCACGTGGAGGCAGACACACATGAACTGCTCCGTTCAGCTGCAGCCCCACCAAGCTGCATCCAAACCACCTCTGGTGGGGTTTTCCACCTAATTTTGGTCCCTCTTCTTTTAGAAACCATTTCCAAGCTCAAAAGGAGGCAAAAAGCAGTTTCCAAAAAACACTTTTGCCTCCATGGAGCATCCCCCCTTTTTCCCCTCAGGCTTCAGGGGAGGGTGATGCCACATCTGTGATGTTTTGCCTCACTCCAGTCTCTCATCCAATACTCTCAAAAGAAAATTCCCTTCATGAGAAAAAAAATCACGTTCTTTATAACTTATTTTTTCCCCAGTTGTTTTCCCACCCACCCCGTTTCCAGCCTTTCCAAGTCTGAAGCATCCCTTCATTTGCTGGGTTACTGGAAAAGCTGTTCACATCTATAAACAAAACTTATTCTTCCCGATTTTATCTTTCTCCATTTTATTGTTTCCGGTTGTTAGGCAGTCTGGGCGATGCTTCCACGGGGACTTTCCAAAGGAGAGAATCCAAAGTGACATCAAATAACATCCAGGAATAAAAGCAGGGGGTGATTACAAATGCATGACTACCTTTTACTGGAAGAAGTGAAGCAGGCAGGAAGAAATTTGGGCTGGGTCGGGATCAGCCCAGGAGAGCTCACCCTGAGGGTGATCAGCTCCTGCTTTTGGGCATTTTGGTGACTCAGGGAGCAAAGGATCAACCACAAAAGTGCTCAAAACGCTCCTAAAAAGAACTTTCAAGCCTGAAAATTCACCTGTTTCTCCTCCCCAGATGGGGATGAGGGAGGGAAGCTCCTCTGTCCTACAAACACTTTGATTCAACCCTTGCTCTGGCACCTTTTTCAGAATTTGTCATTTTCAGGATTTTAAAGCCCAGTTTGGCCGCACAAAGATCCTCCTCGACACAGTCCTGGGGTTTCCTGGGGGAAGGAGATGCCTTCAATCACTTTGGAATCCTGGAAGCCTCCCCCTGATTACAAATCCCTTGGCCAAACCTTATAGATTCCATTACGACTTCCGGGGTAATTTTTTTTTTTTTTGCTTTCCCATTCCTTCCTCCTCGCTCCCCATTTAAGGAAAGTTCATCTGATTTCTGGAGGCCACATCCACGATTTTCTGCGTGGTTTTAAAGCCCTTCCGAACGAAGGAGCTCACGTCACTCACTTATCAGATGGGAGGATTTCCATCAGGAGCTCACGGAGGAGAACTGCTGCAATCCCAAGAAGACACAAATAATTTGGATTGGGATCCTCTGCAAGACGCAAACCACGCAGGACGAGCCCAGGAGTGTCCAAAAGAAACAATCCAAACACAACTCACCCGAAACAATTCCTGCTTGTTTGGGGTTTTTTTCTCTCTTGCTCCCTGCAGCGTCCCAGCTCATCCCACAGTCCCACATGGGAACCCTGGCTCTGGAATTCTTCCAGTGCCACCAAATCCAGCCAGGAAAACTCCTCGAGGAGCAGCAGTTTTGGCACATGCAGACCTCACTGCAGCCTGCTTTTCCCTTGCAGATTTGCCTTCCTTTACTTTGATTTTTCCACATGAAAATTTCCTGTATTCTTAGAAAAAAAAGCAAAAATCTGCCTAAAGCAAGAACAATCAGGCCCTGTAAATAATCCCATTTCTATAACTTGAAGGGTAGAAAAGACACATTCAGGGTTCTAAGATGCTCTCCAGCAACATTTCAGTGTCACATCTGAACCACTTTTTGGCATTTCTGCTCCTCCTCTGAAAGATTTGGGGGTTTTTGCTTCATCTACAGCATCATTTTGTGCATCCACACCAGGGCTGAGAAGTCATGGAAAATCTGGTTGGGTTTTGCCGTGCTTAAAAATTTTTCATATTTATGGCTGATTTTTAGGGGGCAAAGAGGATCCGTGTAAATTTTTCCACATGTCAGCTATCAGCCTAAATTCTGGGATTATCAATAATCCCATTTTACCAAAAAAACACATGTTCTAAAGGTGGGAAGGGGGAAGCAGATTTGGAAGGCGGTTTTGGGTTAGGCAAGGTCACTCCAGAACCCAGCTGGATGACAAGAAGGATTAAAATCAGCCTCAATTTATGGTTTGGTGGTGGTTTTTTGGGTCCTAACTTGAAGTTTTAGGTATCTTCACCCAATTCCTGAGCAACGCAGGAATCAAATCTGGATGGCACACGTGGGAATGGGATATTTCCCTGCTGTGGTGAACACAAAATCTCACGTTCACCTGGCCAAGCCAGATCTTCTGCAAATCATTATCCTGCTGAGATCCCTCCCACTGCAAAGCTGTCTTTCAAGCCTCCAGGTAAATAAAGCACCAAAATCCAACTGATCTTCTTTCCTCACATCCCATTTCTTTAATAAATCCCATCCAGGGAAAGAACAGAGTTGTTTTCTGCTTTTGGGGCATTTCAGCACTGCTCTTCTCAGCTTTTTTTCCCAAAGGCTCCCAAGGTCAGGAGCCAGGCCAGGTCTTCTCCTGCCTCTTCCTGGTGGGAAGAACGTTGGAGATGTGATTGTCCCCACACGGAATGGCGATGTCAGGACAAGACTGGGACAGGAAAAGTCAGCGATCCTTGTCCTTGCAGGAAGCCACTGGGGTGTCACCTGGAAAGGCTGACCTGGAAACAGAGACTAGGTATTTATTTCAATAAATACTTTTTTATTTTAAAAGAATAAAAAGGGATTTATTGAAAGGATCCAGCCTGGGTTCCATGCAGGAACCCCTTGGGGCTGCACCCAAGCAATCCAGCAATGGGCACAAAATGGCCGCCGGTCATGAGGGCTCACACTTTTATCAGCTCTGCTCCATCAGCAAATTAATAATTAATTGTCCAATTACAGCCTCAGGTTATGAAGCTCCATCCTCTTTGTTCTTTCTCTCTTCTTTACTGTTGTTTCCACTCTTGGGCCTAAAATTTGTCCTTGATCAGAGCTGGAAAGGAATTGTTTTGTCACCTACCCTGTTCAGAGAGCTCAGCAACCCTGAATATGAAACCCAGAACTGCACATTAAACCAGCACAGAGTCTGAAAAATATAAAACCTAAAACTTAAGGCATCAGGGGAGGCTGGATTTTGGAAGGGGATTTCTGTAGAGTTCCTAAACCCCACCTCTCTTCACGGCAGCAGTGCCAGCTGTTCCATCCGTGCCCTCTGAGCGCTCCAGGAAAACCCATTTGCCAGGCTTTAGGATTTCTGTAAACACAGCCTAAATCTGGCCCTGGGTGACAAATGCCCACGTCAGGCAGCGGCTGCCAAGTGCCAAACTGGCATCCTGTCTCATCCAGGCACATGTGGGAGGCATCTGCGCTCACGGAATTGCTGGACTTTTATGGGCATGGATACAGGAGGCTTTAAACACTCTGGATTTCTGTGCATTAAGAGGTGCTGGCTCAGATATCCCTCGGAGGTGCTCCGGAGCGGCTGGCACAAAGCAGAGGCTCTGCCATCCGTCATCTTCCCACTAATGGATCTTTCCCCCAGGTCCGTCCTGGTTTGTCCCAGAAATAAATAAATACGCCTTCCAGTTCCAGGTTTGCATCCTTAGGTAGTGGTGGCAGTGACAGACATGCCCTGGGTGGGAAAGGATAGGAAATGGGTTTTTTGCAGGACAAAGGAAGGAATTTCCAGGAGGAAGCTTCCAAACCTTGGGAAAACCTTTGAGCTGCACCAAAAAACCCAGCCTTGAATCAGCAAAACAAAACCCAAAGCACTGCCGAAAAAAGATGGCAGAGGACTGCTGGAAAACAGGATCACGTTTGATTCCTGTTTTCTGCAGAAATACAAAGGAAAAGCTCTGTTTTAGGAAATAAAAGCTGAGCGCAGTTTTGCAGATTTGGATGGGATTGTGACAAGCCTTAAAATACACAGACTACCAGAAAAGTGCACGTCTCAGCCTCCCTTCCCTAAGGAATACCATGACTCCAGAGCTGTGCCTGCTCTCTTTGAAGGGAACAGCAAAACTTGCATTGACAGAAACAAACCCGAGCCCTCGAAGTGTAAACTCTCACAGGAAAGCCCATGTGCGCTCCTCTGTGCTCTCCCAGCCAAAATTCCTTCAGCACGCACCTGCTTTCTGTTTGTTTTGGTGAAAACAAAATGGAAAAGTTTGGGCTTTGCAGGAGAACAGTTCTGATTTCTCTAAAATACAAAAAAAAAATTATAAGTGAAGCATCATTTGCTGATTTATCTGTGCTCCTTTGGGTTTTAGTGGGGTGTCTATAAAACCCTCTGGTGGAGCCAGCTCCATTTATTGCCAGCTTTGTGCTGGACTCCAACTCTGCCTGTTTTGTTTGTTCCTCTGAGTCATCTCACAAACATTTCAGCAAAAGGTCCAAAGACTTACAGGGAACACAGAGAAGCCAAAATCACCAGATGGAGAAAAGCACATCTTAAGGGGATGACATTTGGCACGAGAAGCAGAAGAGAATCAGGGTTTGGTTTGATCTGCCCCAAATTATCTCACCGCTTCTACTCTGCAGGAAATTGCTGAGGTTGAACCAAAATCAGGATCAAGTTTTGGATCATTTTCCCTTTACACGTTCTTTCGGGACCCCACATCTCCCAGCATGCAACCTATTAATTACAAATCCACACACACACTCACATCCCATCTGATTATTTGGGCTTCAGCTGAGGGAAGCAGATGAAAGCAATAATCAGTTCATTCGGCTACAAAGAGAAAATGAAATAAAAAAGAAAAAAAGAAATCAAAGCAAGATAAACATATCCTGTTCTCATGGAAAACAACAACAAAAAGGGCTGAACTGGCAAGGGAATTAACAGAGCTCTTCCACACCTCTGTCAAAATGGGATTCTGGAATCCACGGATGGCAAAGGACGCCGAGCTGGGACCACGATGTCCCTGCTGTCCCCAGGGACGTGAGGGATTCAGAGCATCCCAGCCTGGTGCTGACAAAGATAATTTGGGTAATTGGGGTAACTGGAGTTGTTTTCTGCCTGGTGGGAGCTGTCAGCCCTCAGACTCGGGCTGTTGATGCTGGATTCTCCCCAAAGCTCCCCTGGCTTTTCCTGGCAGCAGAGGGGGAGGAGGGCGAAGGGCACAGACCCCTCTGCCAACAGGGCCGGGCCGTTTCCAAAAAGCCTCTTTGAAGATGGAGACATCACATCCCGAGCATCCCAGGGCTCAGTTCTCACTCCTGCCCTCATCCAAGATGGGAGGAGAAACAGGGAAAAGGAAGAGGATGGAACTTTCTGGAAAGCGCCTGACTTAATAATATTTTCAGAAATTATTATTAAGATGCTTCTCTAAAAACAATTCACAGCACTCACACCACACCAAGGAGAGCTTCTGGCTGTTTAAGGCAACAAAATCAAGTTGTTCCACTGGTTGGTGTAAAAATTTCAGCCTTTTCCATGCTCCCCATGGATCTGTGGGGTTTTTGATCATATTGTGGTATTTAAAATGATGGTTGCTATTGTGATTTAATCTGATTATTAAAACACCCAGGGATGTTATAAGGGTAAACCTTCAGTGCTTCCCACTCAGCTGGGAGGCCACAAAGGCGCCATTTCACCTGGAAAAATAAATTATTGTGCTGGATTTAACTGCCTGGCATCCCAAAAAATGAGAAATAACTACAAGGGGACCACCTGAGGGCTGGGAAAATCCAAAGTTTTGCTAAGGAAGAGGAATTCCAGCAGCTGCAGAGCTGGGCCAGTACACTTTGGAATTACGTGCAGAAATGACTACAGAGAGTCAGCATTAAGCTGAAAACTGTTCTCACCATGAATTGCAGGGAATGCAGGAGAGCCTGCAAGGGAAGAGCTGAGGACAGCACATATCCCATTACATTTTTAACCACCCCGATTCAATTTTGAACTCAACACAAAACCCACAAAGAGGAGCCGGGAAAAATGAGCCTTTTCGAGTCAAGAGAAACGGGCAAATTTCAAATAAAATGTCTCCACCTCCAGGAAAATCCCAAATTAAGCAACAGCCTCATGCTCTGGGAAGTTATTTTCCCCTTCAGTCCTCCACACTTTTCCCCCACTGAGCTGCTTCACTTTAGTCTCGGATCAGGTTCACAATATCCAATACTTTTTTGCAGCAAAATCCACTGGAATTGCACACAGCTCATGGCAGCAGGGCTGGATCACAGCTCCTGGTGCTTCCAGTAGCTTTTTTAATTCCGCAGCAACTTTTCCAAGGACAAACCTTGACGTTGTGCAGGAGCCAATGGCAGTGGGAGATGCTTTCTGTCACGGAGGAGGCTGGGAGGGAAAACGAGAGGTTGTGGGCAGGCAGCAGAGCCAGCAGAGCTCCAAGTGGCTCTGTTTGGATGATGTTTTTATGCCCTGCAAGGATCCTGACACAAATCAGGGCTGGAGCACGCTGGGGGCTGTGGGGAGGCCTGGCAAGAATCTTCCCTGCCACAGTTTGTGGTGCAAGAGATCGGCTTCAGAAATAAATGTGGTAATAAATGAATAATGCGGCTGTGCGTGGCTGGAGGTACAAATCCAAATTTGGGGAGGGGATGTGGATCCTCGCTGTGGGGAGCGTTTCCCTGACTGGGATATTTTCAGTCAAAATTTGGAAGTTTAAAAAAAAAATTTAAAAAATGCAATGGCTTTGCACTTCACCTTTTTCAGGCAGGCCCAGCAGATGAGAAAACCAAATTTTGGCCAGAAAACTCCAATCCTGCAGGAATCTCACAGGAGGGAACCAACAGCTGGCTAACAGAGAAGGATCACAACCATTCCCATGGACCAGAACATCCCTGGGCATTTCACACCGCAATGATCCCATCGACACTTGGGGGACAAGAATTCAGCAACATTTTGGGGTCAAAACCCCATCAAACCGAGCATTTCTCTTTGAGCCTGCTCGAAGATGAGATGCACAACTACAACAAAAGGTTTTTGGTCTGGACTGTCAAGGATGGAAGGATGTTTGTGGCGAGGGAGAAATTTGCCACCCACTGCTGCTGCTTTGGTGTCCGATTTCTGCGGTCGCACTTTATTCGGTGACTGAAAGACACCGACACAAAAACAGATTCCAAGCTATAAAGTGGGATTTCCAGATAATGCATTATTCCTTGAGGGAAGGAAAAAAAAAATCCCACAAAAAGCATTGGATCACTTTTTCCCTGCTTCGTTGACCTTTTCATATTTTCCAGCATTTTTGTGGGATTCTTTTCTTATTTGCAGCGATTACTGGGAAGACCCCAATGCTCTCAGCTGTCCTCACGTAGGCCCACGTAGGATCAGCTCCTCAGCCAGTAGCATCACGGGCCTGAAACAAAACAAAACCAAAAGCAAAGATCCTTGCCAGTGACACAAAACCTCAAAGTCTCGTCTCAAGGATTGGTTCAGCCACCAAAAATTTGGATTCTGGCTTACGCAGCCCAGCCAAAAGCCTCCCGAATTTGTGAAATTCAGCTGGAGGTTCTGGAACTCTCAGAGGGAAGAAAGGATGGAGAGATTTGGTCTTTTTTTTTCTGTAATTTTCCATGGTTTCAGACCGATGGGAGTGGGGTGGTGTGAGGAGCTGCAGAGCAGCAGTTTTGGGGGATGATCCAAGACCCTGCTGCAGGAGCTGCAGGAGACTCAATGCTCTTTCCCCCTTCATTTAGGTCCAAAAAGAGAAGGATCTGCCAAGGTTTGCCGCAGCTTGGGCGCTCAGGTGGGATTTGATTCAAGTTTCAGAAATATTCCAGAGTCACCGTGCTGCTCTCCAAAGCCAGCACTGCCTCCATACCAGACCCAAAATTCATGCTGGACTTCTCTGTCCACCTAAACACCCAAAAAATCCATGCAAGGAGCATCACCCAAACCCTGACTTCACCCACATGAGCTGGGAACGACACGAATTACGAGCTCTCCTTCTTTCCACTACAGATTCCTCACACTTTACTCTGCATGAACATTTGAATTCCCTTTTATTCTCCTTTTCCTCACGGAAAAAGGAGGCCACTGCACGGCCTCGTCCTCAGAGTGCTCAGAACGGGCCGTGCGCCGGCTCAGAGCAAAATCCCTCAGTGGGAACGAGGAGAGCACTCCCACACGCTGGGAGCAGCGCTGCCTTCCAGAGGGTTGCATGAGGTTCCTGCCCAGTGGATCTGTGTGTTCCTCGGGATGACGTATCGTGTTACTAATTCCCCTAATTGCATGTCTGGGCTAAAAACAGGCTGAGTTTTCCTAAGAAGTTACATTCTTAATGACATTACTGCGGTAAACCCGAGTCCGTTTTTCAGCGAAGCACGTAGGTTATAAATCAGGGGAGAGATGCAGATAATGTTTACCTTAAGCTTGTTTATCTGCCTCTGCCACTCATTCGTTCTGGGCTTTGCCAAAATGCAGCAACGCAAGATGCAGAGACTGGAAGGGATTCAAAGCTTTCCTTCTCCAGGCTCCTACTGCGTGGAGAGTTTCCAGGAGCTCAGTGCCCCAAAATAAACGCACACAAAACCCTCCCCAAAGAGATTCTAGCAGGGAAATGGACAGCTAGATGGAGATTCCTCTTCTTTTCGATATCCCAGATCCCGTGTTGAAGCAGATTTGCTCTCAAGTGAGAGCGCATTCGAAGAGGAAAGATCCTCAGGGAAATCTTGGATGCAGGACAGGAATGTACAGGCCCTGTCTTGATGCATGTTGATAACTTTGAGGTTATTTTGGGTCCCACTTTGCTGTCTCGCTCGGAACAGTTCCCTGGAGACCCCCAGGAGACGCTGAGCGCGGGAGGTGGGGAAGGCGGGATGTCCCCAAGCTGTCGCCACCGCCACCGCCGCGCCGGCTCCCTATTTTCCCACGGGGACCACAGGACAGCGCGGGGCTGAGTCACCGGAGAGGAGCACACGGCCTCGGCAGGGCAGAGCAAGATGTGCCGAGGCACTTGACCCAGGAGTGAAGCAATCTGGAAGGTGGAATTTCTGAGCGGAGTGGGCGTTGGTTTTCCAAATGGGATTTTTTTATTATTATTATTACTATTTTTCAGCCGTGAGTATCAATCCCGCAATTTGCACTGGGATCAGGAAATGACACACATGTGCATTGTTGCCACCTCCAGAAGGAGAGGGGAGGCTGCCTTTGGCCACGGCCCAGCAGCAGTGAACACGCACTTTTGGGAAGAGCATGAGCTCACCGTGGAAAGGCCACTTGCAAAGGGAAGAGAATTGTTTTCCTCCTTTTAATGCCAGCATCTTCCCTAGAGCACCAGGAAAACGTGGAGGCTTGGAGAAACCCTCCTTTGGAAACATAGAGAGGTGAAAGAAAATCCTGCCCAGCAGGCAGCCAGCTCAGGGGTGGAATTTTGCGGGAGATTTCCATGAGGAGTTGTCCCTTGCTGTCCCCATTTCCCTTTTCTCACCAGCACCAATTTGGGATGAGTGGCAACACCCAAAATAAATTCTCTGATGGGTTCAGGAAGAATTTCTTCTCGGAAAGGGTTGTTAAGCGTTGGAATGGGGTTCCCAGGGAGGTGGTGGAGTCCCCATCCCTGAGATGCTCAGGGAACGCCTGGATGTGGCACTCGGTGCTCTGGGATGGTTTGGGATCAGCCAGAGGCTGAATTTGAACATTCCCCGCTCCTGTGGGGTCTCTTCCTTCCTCAGATCTCCACCCACCCTCTGCTGGGCCCCACCAACAGAGCCAACCTGCATTTGTCACAAATGTATTTATGCAGGATTTCTTTCCCTCTTTTTCTTCTCTTAGCTCAGGGGGCAGCAGGGAAATGAAGGAAAATATTCAACTTTCAGATATTTGAGGTGAATTTGAAGGTGTGATGCCCCTGGAGCAGCCACTGCCGTGCCAGAGGAATGAGTTTATTGCAACACAGGGGAGGAAAGGTGTGTGCATCACTTCCCAGCAGCAAATGCTTTTCCTCTCCTGGGTTTTGGACACTTCAAGCCTGGAAAAAGTGGAATTTTATATTTTTTAAGTGGTGAAATTACGATACTTTTTATTTTCAGAGATCACTCATAAACCCAACCCTACAATTTTCCACCTCCCTTCATTTACGCCGTCCTATTTAAATTACCAAGATCCACATCAACAAAAATTCTTTCAAGGCAAATTTTTGTCATCAAGATCATTACAGGGCAAAGGATTAATTATGAAAAAGTCTCAATGAGTCCTCTTCCACCCCACACGCAGCTGGAGCAGAGACAGGGACGTGTTTGCATCTCACTGGTGCTTCGCTGTGAATAATGGATTTCCTGTTTGCCAGGACTGATGAGCTGGAGAAAATAATGACAATTAAAAAAAAAAAATTGGATAACTGGCCAGAAATCCAGTGTAATGTGCTTTTTAAGGAGAGTGAGCTTGAGTGGTAAATAAAATTGGAGCCCAGACTGGTTGTTTTTTATGTCAGAGCCAAGTGAGTTCAGCTCTGGACAATGTCCAGGAAACCTTTCCTGCTTGGGAGAGGAAGGACTGGGAGGGTTTGATGAGATTTTCCCTCACACAGGTAAAGAGGGAGAGGTTGGATGCGGGGAGCACCTCCTGCTCTGTGCTGAGTTTGCTGGTAGTAGCCAGATGCAGCAAAACCCCTGGAAATTTTTTAGCAGGATTATATTTTTCCCCACATCCCAGGAAAAAAAAAAAATAAAAAGGATGAACAAGCTCTTGCATTGATCTCTCCAGAGAAATCTGAGCCCTGTTCTTCATGAACCAAGCCCGAGCCTCTCTGACAACTCAGATGAAAATTGGAGACCTCAGCATCTCCACCTGGCCCCTCCAAATTTAAACTTTTTTTCCCAAAGACGAACTCTGGATGCTGCTGGAGCGGTGTCATCCCACTTTTCCAGTCACAGCTGGTTTGTGTGCTCCAATCCAACCTCTGAGGTGTTTTCCTCCTCTTCCTTGATTGCTCAGTGCACATTTTTGTGGGCTAAATTAATGCATTTTTGGAAGTTGACAGCTCATTTGCAGCCTCAGATGGTCAGAACCGAGGAATTTCTCTTGGCCTCGGGTTACATTTTGTGGGCGATCCACGAAATTGTCGCCGTGGGGGAGAGTTCAAACCTGCTCCCCCTTTGCTGAGCTCAGTCAGGCAACCTCATAAAATTCTGCAGGACATCCCATGTGCCCTTAATTAATAACACACATCTTTAATGAGTTAGGATTCTCCTCAGATTCTCCTCTTGCTCTCGCCAAGCCCCTGGATGATTTTCCAGCAAAGACCCGGGGCAGGGCGAGGTGGCAGAGGTGACACCAGCAAAGGGGTGGCAAAGTAGCAGTGAAAATGTACCTGTCCCACCCCTCTGCCCTCCCCAGGCACCGCTGGAAACATCTGGGCCGTGGCAGCTCCCAAGGCAGCTCCTAAAACACGGAGGGAATATTGATACCAGATGGCAACTGTGGGAGGTATTCTGCGGGCTGGAGACACTTCCTGGAAATCCAGAGCGTCTTCCCCATTTCCCTGACTCCTCTCCTAAAATAAGAGATGCTAAACCCTAAGAGAAATCCTCCTGCTCACAGTTTTAGGGTTTTTTTTCCCTTCCTGCTCTCCTGGCTTCTTCTGTGCTCCTTTTCCTTAAATTCACCTGATTTTTCCAGCTCCAGAGCTGAGTTCCTCTCCCTGCTGTTTAGAGGTGTCTTTCCCTTCTGTAGAATATTTTTCTCCCTGCTGAGCCACAGTTTGTGATGCCTGAGATCTTCCTAAAAATCCCTGTTCCTCCTGAGATCCTCAGCCATCCTATAAATAAAGCAGAGAGTTCCTATCCAACTCTACTTTTAATCAGGGTTTCACAATATTTAATAAAGGAGAATTTTTTCCTGTAAGTGAGAGCACTGGGATAGCAAATCCCGGAGATAACTTTGGAGTGGGAGGTCAGATATTTTACAAAACTGAATCTGGTAGACACTGAACAAAATTCAAATGGTTTTAAGGTTCAGAATGCTTTCAAACTCCTTTTTTCTTCCAAGTCACAGCAGAGAAAAAGAGCCATTTGTTAGAAAAACAGCGTCAGGGAAGGTCCGTGTGACATTTGCCAATGTTGCATCATCAAAGCTAAATCTCTGACAGATCTGTAAACAGCAACTTTTCATAGAGAGTTCGGCAGAGCCTCGAGCTTGTGCCTTTCAGCACAGTGTTCCTGCATCTGCAGCGAGGAGAAAATGCATGGAAAAGGATCAAACCTCCTCACACTTCCCCTGTCCTTTACATGTTTGGAATCTACATCATAAAACTGAGGTTTTCCTTTAAAATCAGAATAAAATACTTCAGCTAGGGCAGGTTGCACATTGTGAGCATGAGTGCTCCTCAATCCTGGATCCTGGGCAGCGAGATTTGGCTGGGAAAGGGGATCCCCACTTCCAAAATAATGTCCAAATTATTAAGGATCATCCAGAAGATGAGGATTCAAAGTCAGATCTTTCCTCGGTGCTCTCAGGGGCAGAGGTTGCACTGAGGGGCTGAGGGGAGATGTGGAAGTGAATTAAAATCCGCCGTTACCTCCTCCAGGATTCTCCAAGAGCTCTTCCAACCCTTCATGGATTCAGATCCAAAGCTCTGCCCGTGCCAGTCCTGCTGGGGAGGGCAGGACTCAGCTTGTTCTGCTTATCAAAGGATCAGGTGCATTTTAATTTGAACAAAGAAAAGCTCAAGATATTACAAAACCCTTCCAGGAAGCTGAGTATGAACAGCTTGCATTTATTTCCTGGTTTTCTTCCCTACCAGTCTGATTTCTCCGCTCATCTCCTGTGTTGTCTCATTTAAATGTGAATTAAAAGAAATCCTTCCACTCCAAGCTTTGACTCCAGACCCAATATCTGAGCACATCTCGTGTGAACCTGCACTGTAACTAAAGGAATTTGCTGAAAACACAAATTTCCGTCATCTTTCTGAATTTTTCCTGCTCTGCGTGACACACACTCCACTCGCTCTCAAGAAAAAGTGAGATTTTATTCCCCCCCCTTTTTTTTTTTTTTTATTTT
>VXBU01006984.1:23276-62141 GCA_013400315.1 Bombycilla garrulus
AAAGTGAAAATTTCATTTTCCATACTCATCCAACCCCAAACTCTTTGTGCAAACCCCACCAACCCGTCCTTCAAACGCCCTCCTTGGAGAACTCCTGAGTGGGGAACGCTGGATTTCTCTTCCCAAGGCAGTTTTCCTTGGAATTAGGAAGCAAATCCCAGCAGTAAGGGATTGCACGACGCAAAAATAAGAATATTAAGCAATCCCTCAGCTCTAAAGCCAGAAAAGATTTGATGGTTGTCAATGCGTGGTAAATTGGGAAGCAAGATTAGCAGCCTTACTTTTGAACCTCCAAACATCTGAAACCCGTTTCCTGTTTAAAAAAAAAAAAAAATCAAATCTAGGGGGATGACCTCAGGCAGGATTTTTTTTTTTATTAACAAACGCAGATTGTACATCATCGCGGCAAAAAAAAATCAAAAAAGGGGAAAAAAGAGAGAGAGAAAAAAAAAACGAGGGCCGCTCTTGGTGGTCTCGATCCCTTCTGTATATGAGAGAAAGGGGAGGAAAAAAGCAGAGAAAATAAACTTTACCTTCTCACTTTCAGGGTGGGCAATGCCATTCCAGCGGCGGGGTCCCCAGCTCTGGGAAGTGTTAACGCTGTCACCGCTCGCAGCGGCCGCGCTTCCCCGCTCGCTCCCGGGGAAAACATTCCCTGAATTCCTGCTCCTTTCTCCCGGTCCTCGCCCGGGATCCGCACGCCGCAGGTTCACGGCGCTACTGTCAAATTGCAGGGGACAGGGCTAATCTAAAGCAGCAGCGACTCGGCAGCGAGGAAAAACATTGACAAATTTGCTGTTTCCAATCCTTTCTACTCTTTCCAGTCTGTTGTGTTTTGGTTTATATATTTTTTTTTTTTTTTGTCCCAAAGCTATAAATACACAGCAGCAGCTGTAACTTGTTGCTGAAATGTGCTTTATGGATCTGTTCTGGCACAATGGGTTTGTTTTTTTTTTTTACTCAAATTTGATTTTGGGAGTTCTGATTTTTAATGTCTTTAATGGTCCCGCTGGCTTTGAGCTGTTTGTTGCTGTGCCCTGGTGAGGTTGGAAGCTCTAAAAGTTCAAAAAGAAAGGTAACACATGCTCAAAGATCCATTTAGTTATTAAATCATGAAAAAAAGCAGTTATCTTCATAAAGCAGCGCATATTTCATGTTTATTTGCTGATTTAATGTAGGGTCTTTAGCAAACCATAGAATCATTAAATTTGCCCTTTTTTTCCCCATCATTGGGACACTGATTTCTTACTGGACATCTGTCACAAGGTTTGGGGGTTTGCATGGAAGACTTCTCTTTGACCTCAAAAAGAGGGAACACAGGTTGGACATGATCTAGATAATCAGCATGGAAAAAAAATTCAAGGATTTTTTGGCCCGTCAATCCGGTGCCAAACTAAAAGTTTTGTGAAATTGCAGGTCTGAGAGGTGCACAGGTGTTAGCTGATAATTTAATATATCATTAAAACCTATAAACTGTGTGAGCCAGCTCTTACCCACCCACTGACGTCCTCAAGCTGCGAATCAGACACAAAATTTATAGCAACGCATTTATAATTCCACATTATTATAAATAATTCGCCCTTTATTGCAAATAAATCACCCTTTTTTACCCCAAAAGCTGTTCCTGGGACACGGCCTGGAGAGGAGCATTCCAGAGTGCCCTGACACCCGTTCCCAACAATCCCTGCAGTTCTTTTTCTAACGAGCGATGACTCCAGCATTAAGAAAATCAATTCATCTTCTGTGGGCTCTTTCAAATGAATCCTCGTATTATCTGGCCATGCCCTCGGCCGGGATAGTTTAGAAAATACCAGCTCCTATCTTATCTTGTCACTTCTTACGCTGATGGGGGGGAAAAATGATGGCTGCGAGAGGCACAGGGGAGGATAATTAGTAAAATCAAGTGACTCGCTGTTTGTTTGCCTGGCAAAATGAACTTTTACCCCTCCACCGCCACTCCTCCCCCCAATATTCCCCATCTTATCACGCAGCATTTGACATGACAGGTTAATGAGGAAACCCCCAAATTAGGCTCCGGCAGCTAATTGTGCCTCCGGGCTGGGAGGGATCCATGACCCCCAGGAAATCCCAGCTCAGGGGGGATGCAAGGCTGAAAAATTACAGAAACACTCACATCCTCACACTGAATTTCTAAATCTATTATTGCTTTGGATTCTGGAATAAATCTGCAGGTTTTTACAAGATCCTGACCTGAAGAGCAGTTTTGATTTCTCCTCTTTTCATGCATTCCATAATTATTTTTTAAGGTGGCTGAAGCATCCTCTCAGTCTCCTCCTTCAGAAAATGCAATTTTTAGATGAAAATGCTAAAATTTGGACAGCTGAAGACAAACCCTTGCTGTGGGTGTGAGTGGAAAGAGAAGTGGTGATAATTATCCTGATAATTATCCAGGGCTGGCATTAATTGGTGTCCCTGTGCTTGACATCACCCTCTGCCACCTCCCAGCTTCTCCCAGAGCTTTGGATTCACATTTCCAGGGAGGAAATTTTTTTTTTTTCAGGGATGAGTAGGGATGATGCAAATTTTGGGGCTGGGATTTTTTGGGGTTTTTTTGTGTTTTTTGTTTGTTTGTTTGTTTGTTTGGGGTGGGTTTTTTGTTGATGTTGTTTGTGTCTGTTTTTTGCTGGGTTTTTGGTATTTTTGCTGGTTGGATTCAAAATTGAAATGTCACTGATGAGTGAGACATGGCCCAACCGTTCTGCTCTCAGCAGGGCATCCCCCCCTGACTGACACAATATTTTCTGACACAATATTTTCTCCCCATCTGATTCCATCCTTCTCTTCTCCCTCTCTGCTCCCCGTGCCAGCCTCTCTGCATGCTGAGACCACCACAAAATGGGAACTTCCCTCTGAAATTTTATGCCAGCTGGAAAATTAGCTCCTGTCCACACCGAGAAACACTGGAGCCCTCAATCACTCAGGAACGTGGAGGTGACTGAGGAAATATCACTTTCTCCAGCTGCCTTTTCTCTGTGGAAAAGCTGATACCATTAAATGGCCATTTTTTGATGATATCCCATTTTTTCTCCAGAAATCTTCACTTTTACACCGTGTGAGGTTGTTCCACATTGTCCACCCCAATCCCTCGACCAGTTCACAGGGCCAAACTCTCCGAACAAACTCCTGAGCCCATTTCTGCATCGGATTTCACTTCCCAGCCCCTGGATTTATTGACATTATAATGGGCAGCCCACACAAACTGCAGCCACGGGGCCAATTAACGGCACAGACAACACCAGACATTTGAGAAGTTGCTAAACTGGGTCTTGAAAACGATCTCGGCTTTCTCCCTGTAAAAGGATCTCGCCCTGTCATCGTGCATTAAACTGGAAAGCTTCACGTTGGAGAGCAGCACAAATTCATATCCTGATAAGGCCTCACATCGTATTTCAACAGATCCTATCTCCTGTGGCTTCGGTTCGTACGTGCCACGGAATTGTGAGGGGGATTTGCTGAGGGAAAAGTTGCTATAAGAAATTTCTTGGTGTTTTATTCACGTTTTCTGCCAATAATTGATGTCAGGTTTCCAAGCTGGGTAGAGCCTTCCCAAGGAGGGAGTGGAACGGGACCTCAGAGCTCACTCAACCACCCAGCTCTGAGATAACACGGATTTAAAATCAACATTAGAGTCCTGTTCCCAAACTAAACCCAAGCATTGGACTCGATGATCTTGGAGGGAATTTCCAGCCATAACAATTCCATAATCCCATGATTGTGTCCATAAATCTGGACATCAATCAATCAATCCATCATTAGCATGAAGTCCACTCCAGCAAGCCCTTGATACAATTTTTTCACAAACACAGCAGCAAAATTACCTCAGCCGTGCTTCTCCTCCCAAATTCCAACGCGGAGACTCCAATTGACCGAAACATTTGGAAAAAGTTGTGTTGATTTCTCTGAATTGTTCTCCCCATCAAAAACCTTTTGAAGGTCGCCACCTTCTTTTTGACATTCGTGGAAGCGTTGCAGATAATGCCGTGGATTCCTTTATTTTAAAAAAGTTCAAAGCTCCATTAAGGCCTTCCACGCCGTACAAAAGGCTCAATCCAACGGAAACCATTTTTCTCCCCCAATTGTTTGGAGCGGCAAGAGAACCAAACAATCCGTTATTCACACAGATCTACCCAGGAACGCGTTTCCCGTGCCCGAGAGGTCCATGCTGTGACTTAACAAAAATAACTTCTCGCTGGGCTGCTTGAAAACATTAAATTTATCCAAAAGCATGTGTTTTATATGAAAATCTGGGCAATATTTGCAGGTGTTTGTGCTAGGTGAGAGTTCAGATCACGGGGTGCAGAAGAAAACGCGTTGTCTGAAACTCAAATGCATATTTTGTACCTTAAACTCATGGCTTCACTATGATTATGTGAAAAAATACACTAAAACAACCGAATTGGTGTGGCCTGACCATTTCTTTTGTGCATTTGTCCAGTTTTAAGCCAAATCTTTGCTTTCCCACCATGGAAAACAACGGCTTTCGGCGCTTTTGAAGGGACCTGCCTTGGAGGGAGCTCGCTGTTCCTCCATCTCGGCTGTCCAAGTTGACCTGTGTAATACCAAAGTTATTTCCTTGATATTATAAATAGGATTTGGGTTGAATATGAATAAACTCATACCCCTCGGTATGCTTTGTAACTCTAATCAGCGCTTTCCTGCGAAAAGAAAAGGGCACCGAACAAAAAAAATAAAATAAAAAGGAGGAATGTTTATGTGGAAAATAAAGAGGTGCTAATTTTATCTTGTGAAAGTGGATATCTCCTTACGTCCCTCCAACTTCGAGGAAGATAACCAGAATGTATTATATCATCTAAATCCAGCATCCTAGGAGATCAAACGCAGTAATGTACACATCTGCCAGGGCTGATTGAAGTATTGCTGGTGCTCACTTCCGCTTCGCTAAGTATGTGTTTCATTGATAGACGGAATTTGCCACCACCATGAAAGAAACTCCGAGTCCTCTGTTTGTGCCAGTTGATTTCTGTGATATCTCGGGGGCTTTTTAAAATAGGGCTCCAAAATAGATGTGCCCTTGTCACCCCTGTGTTTAAGCTCTCTCCAACAGGAAATGGCACGGGTTCAAATTTTTTTTCTGCTGGAAGCCACATGGAGATAGATAAGAATCATGTCTTGTCTATGACTAAGCATTGACATTTAAATGTTTAAATTATAGTCAAAATGATCCATGGTGAACCCACCTGAGACTATTTTTCTTTGTCTAAAGTCCTACTTTCGAGCCTCTTGAAAGGGAAGGTGGAGCTCTCGGGGTTGTGACATGACCATGTTATGGGAAGGAAATGGAAGTTTGCTTTATTGTTGGTCTTCAAAGACGGTTTTGCTACTGTGCACCACATCATCTCCACCAGTTTATCCCCATCTTCTCCATCCTCAGGATGGTTGGGTTAAAGCTCCAGGTTTAAAAGGCAGGACAGATGAAAAAAGCTTTAGCTTTGCCGAATCCCAGATGTCGGCTTTGACACGCCCGGAAAAAAAAAATATATATATTAAAAAAAAAGAGTGGTATTTCCTTGTAACTGCTGTTTCTTCTAGAGGCAGGGGGCAGCTGGAGGGGTGAGGAGGGCTGGGATGTTTATGAAGTGCGCAGGGAATTTGGAAGGAAGCTCGCTGAAGGAGGACAGATGGCTGGGGGAGCTGGCAGCGTGACACCGAGCCTTTCACTTCTGGGTCGCCCGGTTCAAGCGCAGCCTTGGTCAAGGATGGCACGGAGCCATGGCCAGCAGAGGCTGCTCCATGAGAAACGCGCCTGGTGAGGAGCAGCTCCGGCTGGATGGAGGAGGGGGACGGAGAAAATGGAGTTTTTATTCCTGATCCATCGTGGAGACGCTTGGGAAATGTGAGGGGCTGGTTTGGTGGCACGGGCTCGGTGACACTGCCCAAGCATCGCCTCTCCAAGGCAGGAACGGGATCCCCAGGGGATGCAGGGGCTGCTGTGGGTGGGAGGAAGCGTCCCCAGAAAGGAGGGTCTGCGTCCACCTGCCAGCACCAGCCTCGGGTCCCGGAAAGGAAAATCTCCTCTGGTGTCATTCAATTCCTAAAAACGTCCCCGTTTTCCCCAGGCGGACCCATGAACCACCGTCTCCTTTTATTCCTGGGAAACAAGGAATCCCTTCTGTGCACTCAGATCCAGCCTCACTGGAACTGCGGCCTCGTGGAAACGTTCCTGGTGTGTGGGGAGATTGCTCCGCGTTTTAGCCTCACTTTATTATCATTCTTTAATTCCTTAATTTTTTATTCTTAATTTTTTTAAAACTCTAAAATAATAACCCAAGGTTTGGAGGAGTTTGGGCTTTCAAGTGGCAAAATAATTTTTCTGATCATTCTTGGATTTTAGTAAGGGAGGGAAGGGAAAGGGAAAGGGAAAGGGGAAAAGGAAAAGGAAAAGGAAAAGGAAAAGGAAAAGGAAAAGGAAAAGGAAAAGGAAAAGGAAAAGGAAAAGGAAAAGGAAAAGGAAAAGGAAAAGGAAAAGGAAAAGGATCCTTGTTTAGGAATATTCCCAGGTGTTAAAGCAAAAATCTTTGATTGCAGAACACCTCATTTTTTTGCATAAACATTCTTCCCATGCATCCATTAGGACCCTACCAGCTCAGCTCCAGAAAAGTTCATTTCACATTTCGAGTTATTGGGACATTTGACATATTCAGCCTCTTATAACTTAATTCTTGTTTTGGGAATCTGGCAGCCCAGTGGAATCCCGCAATGCCTCTCCACAAATTAAATTTCCACAGGACAACCACAGCCAAAGGTAACTGGGAGGGAAGAGCTGCTGCTGGGATTCTCCAGCTGGGGGACTGGGGTTTGGCTGTTTAATATAGGGAATTATCAACCCCATCGCAAGTTTATAGCTCTGCTGGCAGCTGGGTGGTGTCTGACATGGATTTGTCTTCTCACAGACGTCTCTGGTGCCTGAGATGTCCAGGAATGTCCATATCCTTAAGCATAACTAGGCAGATAGAGTAAGGAATTAAGCTGCCAGGAATTTGTATTTTCCAAGTCTTGCCCCAGCTGAAGTCGCTGACAAAAGTATCTGGTAGGAGGAGGATTGATCATCCAACAAAAGCCAAGCAGAGAGAAAGCTGACTCTGGAATAATGGGCAAGAAAATTGGAATATGAATTCCCACAGTTCTGGACTCCAACATTTCCATGAGGAGTGTTTGGATCGATACCAAAATCACTGAAGCTGATAAAAAATCCGTGGAAGGTTCATCCAGCTTTAGAGTGAGCCACAGAACTCAAATCCCTCCCACTGGGATAACAAGTGATGGACACGTGGCAATCTTAATTCTTGTTTAATACTCAATATTTAATGTTTATTTTTATTAATGCCATTCCTTTGTTGGGACACGTAAAGAGAATGAGGGGGAAAAAGAGAGATATTGTGTGGCTTTGCAGAGGAAATGTTCTGTGCAAAGGGATCATCCCACCAGCAGAAGGAGCTCCAGCTAAAATCCTGGCTCCACTCGTTTGGTCCTGATGAAATTTATGGACCTCAGCAAAGAACAAAGGGAAAAGGTGGAACAGCCACAGTCAGGAGGAGAGAAAAGTGGGGTGAAGCTCCAGGCAGAGGAAGGACCAAAAAGCGATGTGGGCACAGATGAGGGTGTTGACACATCCGTGTCCTCAGGATCCTTTTGAGCTGTGTTTTCCAAAGCAGGGGCTGGGAGGATTTCAGCAGGACGTTGTCATTGCCGGTGGGTCCTGCTGATGGCTGGCTGGTGGGATTGGCAGCGAACAAAACTAAAATTTCAAGCAGGGAACAAAACCCAAATTTCTGCTTTCCATTGGCTTTGGAGATGCAACCAAGTGGGAAATACAAAATATCCTTTTTCAGGGTGAGGAATTCCCTGAAACTTCTCTGCCAGCTTTAACTTTTGATATTAAACAATAGAAGGAAGGTGTAAAAGAGACAAAAAATGTAAGAAAAAAAAATTTAAAGCTCAGGGGAAATTATCCAGTTAGCATAAATTAATATTATTATTATTATTTTTTTTCCAGGGAAGTTCTCAGGTTTAAGGAGAGAAAATAAAACCACAGGACACCAAGTCAAGAACCAAAGTGCCTCCAGCAGATCTTTACAATTATCCAACATTTCTGCTCAAAGGCAACCAAGTGGGAAATACAAAATATCCTCCAACAAAGAACCAGGAATGCCTGCAGTGCTGAATTCCATCAGTAAAATGCACTCCTTGGTTTAAAGCTGATAAAGCTGCTCTTCTGCCACAAGCTGTTCCTCAGGCTGCATTTCCCTGCAGAAAGTTATCCAGGAGGAATTAGCTCCCTTATCCTTTGTTTATATGCATTGATGATAGTGCAAAGGCACTAAAGAGCTCTGATAGGAGATTGTTACTCCTGACTCACAGAGACGCTGCAAAAATCTTCCCCTGGAAGAAAAGTCCATAAATTGCACAGCATTTTTTTTTTTTCTGCAAGTTCATGCTAATTTACTCTTGCAACATTCATGAGCCACAAAATGCACTGGGATGTCTTAGGAGATATAATTGTTTTTAGAACTAAATAAATTCAAAAGGCAGGAGGGATATTCCTCATTAAGTTCCTGATTTATAATGCCAGAATGCTTTACTCTCTTATCAAATCAATGCACAAGAAAAATGAACAACAAGATAAACATGAAAAGGAGCAGTAGTGTTTTGCTGATTTAAATACCTCTCATTTTTAAAAATATATGTCTTATGGATATATTTGAATATATTATATATATGAAAAGGGAAAACATCTGTCTTTCTTTGTGCAGGAAAAAGAAGCAATTGGAAGAAGCAACTCTTGGTGCTCTTCCCTTCTCAGCAACACTTCTGAGGTTAAAGGCATAAAAATCCATCAATTTGTACAGGCTGACCTTGCAGTGCTGGGCTTTAGCCGAATTCAGATGTGCAGGATTAACGCAGCAAAGTTTACATGACATTGATTTAAGAGCTGCCTTGCGGGACCTTCCAGCGAGTTCCATTAATCGGGATCTTTAATCGGGCCTTGGGACGAGGAAAAAAAATTGCTCAGCAGACGTGCAGGGTAGGATAAACTGATGTCCCCGTGCATCAGATCAACCCAAATGCAGCCAGGGATCCCCAGTCAGGGACAGGGTTTGGGGCAGATCAACCCAAATTCAGCCAGGGATCCCCAGTCACGGGTGTGGTTTGGGGCAGTGAGAGGTTCCACAGCCATGGTTTTGCTGAGATGAAGATGGGATGGAGATCCCCAAGTTGGAAATGGGATTTCAGGAATCACCCAAGAGCAAAAGTTTGGGAAGAGACTCGTGGGTGCTGGAGGCACTTTGGTTCTTGGCTTGGTGTCCTCTGGTTTTATTTTCTCTCCTTAAACCTGAGAACTTCCCTGGAATAATAATAATAATAATAATAATAATAACATTGATTTATACTAACTGGATCATTTCTCTTGACCTTTTTGTTTTTCCTTAAATTTTTTCTTCTTTTTTAATCTTCCTTCTATTGTTTAATACCAAAAAGTTAAAGCTGGCAGAGAAGTTTCAGGGAATTCCTCACCCTGAAAAAAAACAACGCTGCCTTTGTGCCACTTTGCATCCCCAAAGCCAATGGAAAGCAGAAATTTGGGTTTTGTTCCTTGTTTGAGTGCCAATCCCACCAGCCAGCTGTCACACGGATGGTTGGACACCCCAAAAAACACCAGGATTGATCAGCAGAGGCTTGGAAGGGTTTCAGTGGGAGTCACAGCAAGTTGGAAATAACCTGGAGGTCACTGGAGTGTCCCCAGTGTGGGATTGGTTGATGAATTTTGCACTGAAAACTCTCCAGCAAAACACGTTGAGTTCCTGGAGCAGAAACTTCATTCCAACTCTGGATTTGTCATTTCAGTTTGTTTTTCATTTCTAATATTGGCGTCTCTCACTCAATATCTCATCTCCCCTGCAGTCAAATTTAAACCCCAATTTTTCACTTTCTTTTTGCCCACCAATTTTCTTTCCCCGTTCTCTTCTTCTAACGCAACTCCTTTTTCTCACACCCTTCACAGCCCAGCCAGGTCACCTCATTTCCCACTGAAAGGTACCAAGAAACATCTCCTCACCCTCGGGTCTCATGCCTGAGTCCCAGATCTCTTGGAAAATCCCCCCCCAAACCCCCGCGACCCCGGTTGGAACACACCCAGCCCAAACCAGCGTCTCCAGAGAAGTCAGCGGTCAAATCCTAGCAGATCTCCCAGGCAAAACACAATTTTTCAACTCCTTATCGCCCTGTTGTGCTGGGGCAGCTCTCAGCAGGGACAGGAAAAGGGCAAACAGCCTCTGGAAAGCCAACGCCTGCCAAATTCCCCATCATTTCCATTTCCAGCGCGGCCGTGCCAGGATTTCACGCAGGAAAGGCAGCCACGGTTTTCGGACGTGAGTTTGAAGACCCGTTTCCTGAGTTATTAGGATTGAAATTCCACAAAGAATAATGGGAATATGAAATCAGGCTGGGCTGAGGGATGTGTGCATGGAGGGATGTCGCCCAAGGAGGTAAAATTTCCTGAATAACAAGACAGAAGATCTTTGAGTGGGAGTTGTTCTCAACTTAAAAGTGGCATGGCTGCCTCATCCACCTGGATTCCACCAAATCCAACTGGTTTTTGCTTTAAAACTCTGTAGAAATATCTCTTGACTGACACAAACCTCTCTCACCCCGAGCAGGATCTTTATGGCAAGAGTTTGCACATGGGAGCCAACTTGCAGCTCCGAATTTGGCCCATTTCTTTGGAGGACATGCCAGGAGTAGCCTGTGATGTTGTTTGGTCTCTGGAGGCAGCCCAAATGAGAGCAGAACAAAGCTTTGATGCAAATGAAAACCTAGCAGTGAGTACAGCTAAATAAAGCAAAAAAAAAAAAAAAAATTATTCTTTGTTATGGAAACCAGCAGAGGAAATCTTGAATTAGTCAGTGCATCGTGACCTCTCCCTGCCCTCCTGAAAAATGTGCATTTTCTTTAAAGCCTTTGGACTTTCCACTGCCAAAAGGGAGAAACTGTGCGACATTTCCAGCCCCCTGGTGCAAAGCCCAAACTTTATTTAGCAGGAGGAAAAAAAAAAAATCATCCTTATTGTACAATAAATGTTGGAAAAAACTGAGTAAAAAGCAGGATTTGTGCAAAGCTGAAAAATTTTGAGTGGCTACATCCAATCATGGCACAGACAGGAAAAGCTTGAGTTGATCTTGTGAATGAACATGTGGTAATTGTTTCCGTACATCCTCGTTAAGATGAAAAGCTACACAAATAAACAACAACAAAAGCTGCTCTGCGCCAATCAGGGGCTTGTTCCAAAAGAAAAAAAATATATAAATAAAAATAAAATTTAAAAAGGGAAAAATCTGGCTTGGAATAGTAATTCCCATGCTTCCTATTAGGAGGAGTGACGGGAGGTGGCCCTGCAGGTTTTGCCTTTTCCCTGGGTCACATTTGGGCACGAGGCTGAGCTGGGAATGAGTCAGCGGAAGGTGAGGAAGGACACGGAGAGAACCAGAAATTACGGGGAAACGCGACAATGAACACCGGAGAAACTGCCCTTGAGGGACCCAACGGAGCCACAGCACAGAGAAACCTTCTCCAGAACACCGAATAACGACGTTGCCACCCACCAGGCTCCACCAGAAAAGGTCTCTTTGAAGTTTCGAAAGGGACGGGGCGAAGGTGACCTCCGTGCAAGCTCCAGGATCCTTTCCTGCCGCAGCTGCGTCCCTGCCATGGGGACCTCGCTAATTCGGAGCTGGAGACGATCCCCAGCTGACATCCGCAGCGGGGCTGAGGGCTGCACAAAGAGCTGTGTATTCCCCATAATTGTCCTCCTTATCAGTGTGGGTGAGTGTGCAGTAGTCTAAATCACACAGTCATGACACTCCACATGGCTGAGCAGGAAAAGCCCACTTGGCCTGGGCTAGATTAGTCTAATCCCACCTCCCTTGTTCTGTCATAATACCCCTCCATCCCTTCACTCCCTATAAAAATATCCAGCTGTTGATTAAAATTAGTGAACTGTTGGCTTTGGGAGTCGAGTTGGCAGCTTATTCTCTGTGTTTCCTAGATATCTCTGGATGAATTCCCCATTTACTCGGCGGCCTGATCCTGTGAACTGCCAAGCTCTCCCGAGCGGGCGGGATCAAGCCTCGGCTCTCCGGAGGCGCGGATAAATCAGGGCTGCCTCCCGTTCCTCCCCACAACCTGCTCCCAGCGCTGACATCTTCCCTTCCAGGGGGGTCAGGCTGCCTTGGGAGAGAGAAAAACAAACGCTGGCCCATCAGCTGGGTGCTCTCAGGAGTCCCACGCCTTCCAAAAGGGGACTCAAATAAAAATCTGGGGATGTCCCCACCCCTCTCCAGGCTGTGACAGGAGGCTGGAGGAAGCCATCAGGCTCTCCTCAGCTCTACGTCTTGTCCAGCAATCCCAAGCAGGCTGCAGAATATCAGGATTTTGAGGAAATTGCTGTGAAATGCAAAATATTTTCATGTCTCAGCACGGATTGATCTTACAGAGCCTCTGCTGTGGCAGCAAGAAGCTTGTAAAGAAAATAAACTAGGGGGGAGAACAGCCCGTGCAGAAAGAGAACAGATAAAGTCGTGGGGGCAGCTGGAGGAATGTTTTGGAGAGGAGGATTCTTTTTTTTTTAATCGGTTTTCTTCCTGCAGATTCTTTCTGGAGGGCTTGGAGAAATGCTGGGAATCCTCAGCTGGTGCATGTTGCTGCTGGATTTATTTTCCACCAGCAAAGGATGTGCCTCCAGCTCTGTGGAGTCCTGGGAAGTGGGTGGGAGATCCTGGCTTTTCCTGGAAGGACTGGGAGGCTCAGGACACCACGGCTGCAGATCTGGACCTCAAAGGAGCAGCAGCCTTGTATTTACAGCCATGACTGCCTCAAACCCAGGGTGCAGCAGGAAAATAATCAACCTCAACCACTCCATCCCATCCTGAATGGGGTCACTTGGGTCTGACAAAGAGAAAGTAAAGAGATGTCACCTCACAGCATCCCTGAAGCAGTCGATGGCCATTAAAAACCACTGTGCTCATCCCACTGTTGGGACCTCACCCAATCCAAACACAGACTGATTATTCCAGGGAAGTGTTGTTGGAATTTAATGCAATTTTTCTGACTCTTTCCACTAAAAAGGACCTTGCAGCTCTGGTTTGTCAGCAGCAGTGTACAAGGAGCAGTTTTGAGGAGATCCTTCCCTGCAGAGCTGGAATTCCAGCAGGAGTGCAAGGAGGATCAAGCAGGATTTCACAGCTCAGGCGAGAGGTCAGAGGTCCTGTCATGCAGCTCTGAAATCTTTATTGTAATTTTCAAAGGGAAGCACAAATTCTGCCATGGTCTGCGCAGGAATAGAATTGGTCTTCAAGACATTTTGATTATTTATTTTTAATATCATGCTCACTTTAATGTGTTAAAAGCATAGAATCAGAATTATGGAATTGTTGGGGTTGGAAGAGACGTCTGAGATAGCCCAGAGAGGATTTGTGAGCACACATCAATCTCCTGGAGCAGCATGGAGAAACACAGGGCAGGAATAATTTGCAAAATATTTTCTTAAAGAGGTTTTCCTCCAACCTTCCACTTTCTTCATTCACTTCAGCCCATTTTCTGAAAGAACACGAGGATGTGGGATCTCCTGGGATAGCAAGAGTGAAGGCATGAGCTGGGGAGAGTCAAGGGAAAAGACCCGGCAGTGTGGATGGATGGGGCAGGACAAATCCTGGAGAAATCATTCCAGGAGAAACTGGATCCTTTTGGACATGCCTGGGTGAAGAAGCCTAAAAAAGAGGATTTCTCTTGCTGAGAGCCAGATTCTCACTGCACAGGACTGCAGGAGCTCCTTCCTGGCACGGGGAGTGGGGGGGACACGACATTAGAGCATTCCAGGATTTGTCAGGATTCCAGGACTCTGCTCATTGCCCACTTATCCCTTCAGTCCCCGAAGCAATCTGCTTTTTGGTGTGTCATTAACTTATCAGCTCGGCCTCAATTTATCAGCATTCACCAAGATCTGAAGTCGCGATGTTTATTCCCACCATGCTGTGGGCGGAGGGAGATCCGCTGTGAAGATTTTCCAGCAATTTCCTTTGTGCTCCTTTTGGACAAAAGCTTTGGATGCAGCTGCACGACTGTCATCGGGTCTCTGGGCAGGAGAGGAGGGACAGCTGAGGGCCTGAGTCCCAGCAGGAACCACATTCAAGCCCTAAAACAACCTGATGGGTGCCGGAATAGTCATCTTTTCCAAAGGGCCCAGGGAATTTGGTGCTGACAAACTTTAGCCTCTGGCATGGAAAGTGAACAGGCTTAGAAAACTGAACATGTTTCTACCTCACACGCTTTGGAACCTGCCAAGAGCCATCTCCAATAAGTGGTTTAGATCCTCTGCAGGATCTTCAGTCTCCTAAAAAAATAGAAAAGCACAAGAAAATTGTGGTTTCCAGGATTTAGAGCAGATATCTCAAACCAGGGAGGTGGTGGCTTCCCAAGGAAAGAGTGTCAAAGAGTTGTGCTCATCACTATGGACACCAGTAATAAAAATTCCCAGGGAAAAGAATGAGAAGTGATTTCCATGAGATGACTGGGAGGAAAATGAAACACTAATTCCCGTAAAAGTGCTGTTTTCATTTCTGTTTCCCACCCAACTCAACACGTACATCCCTAAACCTTCCTGAATCTGATGATTCCCACCAAAATTTCTGCTTGCCTCCAGCAAGGGCAGCATGACCTGCAACATTCCTGGAAATAAAAACACAAAAAAAAAAACAACTCAGCAAGAGGAACTCAGCAAGGATTTGCAGAGTAAATACAATTTTTTGCCTGTGAATCCTACGGCCAGTTTGAAATCCACAAACACAACCCATGGGAGAAAAGGAGACTGTGGAGAGTCTCCACGGTTTGGAGAGCAGAGGAGCCTTTCTTTGCGTGCAACTCTGAGCTCAGGGTGGTTGGAAATGCTGCCACTGAGCAGGAATGCACCAAGGAGCTGCAGGATTTCGCTTGCTGGACGCGAGGGTGTGCAATGCCCACGGCTTCTCCTCCTGGAGTTTCTTTGCTCCTCCACTTTGGATTCAGATTGCTGAATGTGGCAGCCACGTTGTCGTAAATGAGTTTATTTCCCACAAAATTTCCCTTTGCAATCACCACTGAGGAGACCATAGGAAGTTTTGGGAGTTTTTTGCCAAAATAATATGAATATTCAGCCTGAGTTCGACAACCCCGTGCGAGAGCGAGTCTAGAGCAGATTTAGACAGAGGGGGACAATCTAAACAGCTTTTATTTTATTACCCTGATGTGTTTAACTTTTTTCCACCCTTTTTTAGAGACTGGAACTGCAGGATTTGCCCTTTGCAGCTGTATGAACTGTATGTTAAGAGTAACAGAGCTGTCTCAAATCCCTTTGTATTCCAGGGACATTTTTCCAAGGCATTTTGTCTTCGTAACAATACCCAGAGCTCCCTAAATTTTGGGAAGGTCATTTGTTTCCTAGCAGAGAGATTCCCTTATCCAGAGCTTACTAGAGCCCAAACAACAATTTATAAACTCTAAGCTCCTTTCTCCTTCAAGATGAAGTGCTTTAGTGTTGAAGCCAAACTAAAACTTTAAATGGTATAAGAGGCATTTGGATTTTTTTTCCCTGCCCAGCTGACAGTAGGTTTACAGTTTATAATCTGGCCTTTGTAAAGGCATTTGTCAGCCTGGATATTTCATTTTAAAACGCGACCACCCATGAGGACACACAGACAGGAAGCGTTTGTTCACTTGCACCAACAGCCCATTTGAAGGTTGGCTGCAAAATAACAGAATTTAGTCACAAAGGCAAACTTTTTTCTTTTTCCTTTTTATTTTTTTTTTTTGGTGCATTATCTCCCTAACATCTCGTTTCAAAAAGCAGCCTTTGTTTATGGGAAGCGAGTCCTCCGCTCTAAATTTGGAAATTCGACGTATTCCCCTAATCCCCACGTCCTCATAGGGATGCTGGCTGTGCATCTTTGGCCTCCCAAAAGTCAGAGCTGCTTTTATCTCCTCTCCCAGGGTCCCGGGTTTAACTGCCCCACCAGAGGAAGAGGAGTCTTAGCACTCCAGGGGCAGAGGGGAAATGTCCAGCCCAAGTTAACAATTCCCACTGAACCAGACCCGCTGCAACCCTGCAGCTTCATGCCCATGATGCCTTAAGTTTTAGGTTTTATATTTTTCAGGCTCTGTGCTGTTTTAATGTGCAGTTCTGGGTTTCATATTCAGGGTTGCTGAGCTCTCTGCACAGAGTACACAGACAAAACAATTCCTTTCTAGCTCAGGACCAAGGACAAATTTGAGGCACAAGAGTTGAAACAACAGTGAAGAAGAGAGAAAGAACAAAGAGGATGGAGCTTCATAACCTGAGGCTGTAATTGGACAATTAATTAATAATTTGCTGATGGAGCAGAGCTGATAAAAGTGTGAGGCCTCATGACCGGCGGCCATTTTGGGCCCATTGCTGGATTGCTTGGGTGCAGCCCCAAGGGGTTCCTGCACGGCCCAAGCTGGATCCTTGCAATAAATCCCTTTTTATTCTTTTATTCTACCCAGTCTCTGTTCCAGATCAGCCTTTCTAGGCAATACCCATCCTATTTTTCCACATGTTTCCATGTTAACACAGATTTGGTCATGCCAAACATCGGTTGCTTTTACAATTGAATAGAAGTCCATCCAAGCCAAAAGGGAAAGGCAAGAAATAAGATTTGAGGTTTAAAATGAGTGGCTTCCACTTCTCAAACAGATGAGTTTGTGTCTCCCTGCATGAGGCTGAGGGGGAGAAAGCAAGGCCACAGCCGAGGGGCTCTTGCAGACAGTACCACACAGAATATTGCATTCTTTCCCCCAGCATCACAAGTAACACTCACTTTTTATCTCTATTGCTCAAAGGTTTAAAGGGAGGAAATAGTTCCAGCAAGTGATAAAGCTTTCAGCTTTTTTTTATTTAACTCGGTTGCAAAATGTAACAATAAATAATAATTACCTCAAACACCCATGGCCTGGGGTTTAGCTCTGTGCCCCCATCACTTGGGGGGAAGACCCCTTTAGTACCTCAGAAGCAGAAGTTTTAAGAGTATTCTCAGCTTTGCAGCCCCCAAAATATTTGCTATATTTGCAATCCTTTTAATTCCCTACTTCCTACTGAGCCCAGCAGTTTCTTGTCGCCCCGGAAAGTCTTTGCAACCCTTTTTTGGCTCCTTGGCCGCTGGTACAAACTTTGATGTTCAAGGAATCTTCTACAGCACAAACCATGATGACAAAAAAATGAAGGGACAGGAAATTCTCCATTTCATGGAATCTCTGAATAATTTGGCCATCCAGTGCCACCCCTGCCAGGGCCAGGGACACCTTCCACCATCCCAGGCTGCTCCAAGCCACATCCAGCCTGGCCTGGGACATTTCCACGGATCCGGGGGCACCCACAGATTCTCTGGGCACCCTGTGCCAGGGCCTCACCTCCCTCAGAGGGAAGAATTCCTACCCACTGAGACCCCTCAAGAAAAGTGCAAGAGCTGGTGATGCCTCCAGCACCTCTTTGGGCCACGAGGATTTTGAGAAAGTTTGTAGCGAGAGATACAAACAGAAGTGTGGGAACAACAATGGGACAATATCAGAAGGGCAGGAGGAGGGGAACTGTGCCATGGGAGGGGGGAAAAAAATTCCCCAGGCAGGCTATTTTAGGTCCTCTCTTCACGTCCCAAATGTCACTGCTGTTTTGCCCCAGCGCTGCAGCTCTGTGGTGCTGTGCTGCCAGCACCCCCTCTGCAAGCCAAGGGAAAGCTGCTCTGTGTCCATCTGTCCTCCCGCTGCAAGCCTGGCTTTATTCTGCACGGATCTGACATCCAGAGCGTTTTTGATGCATGCAGGCCTCGGTTTCTTGGCTGCCAGCAGCAATTCTCTGAGGGCAGGAGTGCAGGACATGCCTGTGGTGCTGCTGCTGCTGTTTCTGGCCATACCTGAGCCCGTCCTCTCTCCAAAATTGGGCTGGGAGGCAGCTGCGGTCACCAGGTTGAGTCTCTCTCTGTTCCTAAGCCTTTCCAGGCATCCTGGAGAGCAAACACACTTTCCAAAAGGGATTTCTCACACTTGCTGATGGCTCAGGCCGTGCTTTTAGTGGTGGGGCTGTGCAGTGTAACCTCAGAGAAGGAAGATTGTGTTTCCCTCTGTCATCAGAACACATTGTACTAATTTGCACTGTGCAGCCAGGGCAAAAAATCACCCTTTTGTCTCTTCAAAGGAGGTGTTGGGGTCTACAAATGCTTTAAGTGGATTTCAGCACATGGGGTTGGATTCAGTCCTGCTGCTGGAGGTGCTCTCCTGCCCTGCAGTGCCCAGCCTGAACTCCAAAGCCAAAGGAAATGTTTGTCCTAAATATGAAACGTGTCTCTGGAGTGAAATAAACTCTTGCTGAAGCACCTGAGCCTGATCCAGATCTGCGAAAGGACTCATCTGTGGAAATGGAGGTTGGACGTCTTGGACAGTGAGCCAAGAACAGAACCAGAGAATCTTGGGGTGGTTTGGGTTGGAAGGGACTTTAAAAGATCATCCAGTTCCACCCCTGCCATGGGCAGGGACACCTCCCACCACCCCAGGCTGCTCAAGAGCTGCACCCAACCGACCTTGGACGCCTCTAGGGATGGGACATCCACAACTTCTCTGCGAAAACTCTTCCAGTGCCTCCCCACCCTCCCAGGGAAGAATTCCCACAGTCGAATCCACACCTACAAATACACCCCCCTCAAAAATAATCTAAATTTCCCCTGCACACAGATGAAACCTGTGTAAAACCCCAGGGTGCTTCAAATACAACCCCAAAAGTGGGGCTGGGGCCGTCATTGGCTTCCCCTAATCCACATCCCTGCTCCCTCAGCGTGGTTCCCTGTGGTTCCTCTCCCAGCATTTCTGTTTGCTGCTGAGAGCACCTGGATCCCGAGGTTAGAGCTTCATCACAGCTCCTGCTCCAGTCCTGGGAGCGTAAAAAAAATTAATCTCACCTGTTAAAGACAGGCAACACCCAAAACTGAGCCAAGGCTGGCTGGTTTGTAGGTGTCCTCAGTGGGAAGAGCATCAGGAACGCTCCAACACTGGAATATTCCACTTTTTGTGGAGCCAGCCTGTTCCTTAAACAGGATTAACCCGTGGGAAACACTGAGGTTTTCCTTTTCTTCCAGAATAACGCCATTCTAGAAACAAAAAGAACTTTTTCCTCCAGAGCTTCTGCATCCCTTGGATTGATTTCCACATTATTATCTTCTTGTCCCATGTGACTCTTTGAGCAGCTTTGCCCCGTTTCTCCCTGGCACAGAGATTCCATAATCAATAACCCACATAAACTTTGGAGACAACTCCAAATTTATTCGCCCCTTTTCTGAAGACCTCCAAAGCCAATGCGTTTTATTTTTATATCCCTGGCTGAATTTGAATGTACAGCACTATTCTGAATTCTCGTGGCAGTTTCACACCTCCCAGAGAGAGGAGGAATTGCCTCTCCCAGTGCCTGAAGCTGACACAAATCTTTTTATGGCCAGGGCTGTGCTGGAAATTGGGAGCCTGCACCCTGTGAGGATTTAGGGAAATGACTCTCTGAGCCTGGGAATGGGCTGGGAAACCTGAGGAATCTCTGCCTGCCAGGGATGCACCCCCTGCAGCCCCTGGTTTTACAGCTCCTGATTTTACAGCTCCTGGTTTAGTCTGAGCCGGGATGTATTTTAAGGCATGTCCGGAGATGTGAATTCAGACCAAGCAATTCCAGGTCAGTTCATGCACTGCCATTCTCAAAATCCCTGTGTTTTGCAGGAATCTGGGCTTCCCTCAGCCTTGCTGGAGCTGTCTGGACCTCCCTGTAGGGCTGACTTGAAGTTTTCTAGGAAATCTGGAACAGCCCCGCTGACCCAAATCTTCAGCGCAGACAATGAAAATGATTTTGTAACAATATCTAAACCGCTCCACAGTGTTTCGGTAAACAGTAAATTTATTCTGGGGCTGTGTCCCAGTTTCATTTCCCTCAACAAAGACTATTCCATTATTAGTTTTATCCTTATGAATCTTCCTCTCAACACTCAGCTTTTATTTATTATTCGTAAGGGGCATCTATCATCCTGCCTTAGAACTGTAAATATTCTACTTACACCGAGCACAGCACATCCTCTCTGTTTAAAATCCGAGCGGCGAGGTTTTATATAAATCTTTTGCTTTCCGAGTTGAAAGGTCTCCTAAAGATAAACCCACAAGGATCCCGAAGTCGGATCCTGCAGCCCAGCCCACCCAAGGGATCCCCTCAAAGTTCGTTTTCTTGCAGTGTCAGCATCCAAATGGTGATAAAAATCAGGAAGAAAAAGAATTACCTGGAAAGCAGGTGGGAACTGAGCCTAAATGCAGGGAATGAGGAAAGGAATATTCCCGGAATATTCTTGGGAAAAATTATTCCATTGATTTTCATGACAAGGCTACAGAGGATTTCATTTTAGGGCTGTGATGAAGGGATTTATAGAGATTGGGCACAGGGAGAGGAGAATATCACCCAAATTATTCATCCAAATAATTTGAAGGAGCAACCTGGTCAAACAAAGGCAATCTGGCAGCTTGGAATGGCACCTGCAGCTTTTCTGAGGGATGAAATAAATTCAAAAAAGCAGCATTGGGTGTTTTTTCTCCAGGCACAGCTCTGCAGAGGGAGAATCACCTGCTCCCTCAGCCTCCAAAACCCTGCCAGAAACACAGACTCCGTGCCAGTATTTCAGCTTTTCAAGATTAATTTGGTTTTATTTGCTTCATTTCCAGCAGAATGAAACACAGGATTCTCCTGGCAGGCCCCGAGGGGGCCAATTTATTTTTCATTAGTTGCAAATTAGCCCAACGATGAGACAACTTTTCAAAAGGAGAAGTTTGAGAGCAGCTCCTTTCAGAAGAAAGTCAGAGCGAGGCACTTTGTGGTTTGTTTGGTTTCTTAATGGTTTCTGTCCCCTCTCTGAAATCCTCCTGGCTGCCCAACGCAAACTCAGGATTGATTTTAGTCCAGCCAAAGGTGCAGCTGAACTATTAAATTACGTAAAACAGGAGGCCACAAAGGTCTCCTTGACGCTGGCACTGGCTGTGGTGATGATAAAGTGGTGTTTTCACATGCCTGGGGTCGAATTCAATTTGTAGTGAGGATGGAGAATACGAGGATGTGGCTGGTTTGTGTTTTCCCTTCAGCCCAGCCCTGGAGTAGTGGATCCCAAAAAAAACTCCTGTTGGCCCTGTGGACAATTCCCTGGACTAATGGATCCGAAAAAAAAACCAAAAAAACAAAACTGTTGGTCCAGTGGACATTTCTCTGGAATAACGGATCTAAAAAAAAAAATCTTGTTGGTTCAGTGGACACTTCCCTGGAGTAATGGATCCAAAAAAAACACCAAACCTGTTGGCCCAGTAGTGGACATTTCCCTGGAATAATGAAACCACAAAAAACCCTGTCGGTCCAGTGGATATTTCCCTGGAGTAATGGATCCCCAAAAACCCCAAAACCTGTTGTCCCAGTGAACATTTCCCTGGAGTAATGGATCCCAAAGAAAACCAAACCAAACTGTTGGCCAGTGGACAATTCCCTGGAGTAAAGGATTCCAAATGAAACCTGTTGTCCCAGTGGATATTTCCCTGCAGTAACGGATCCCAAAAAAACCCAAAAAAAAAGACCTGTTGTCCCAGTGAACATTTCCCTGGAGTAATGGATCCCAAAAATAAAGCCTGTTGGCCCAGTGGACATTTCTCTGGAATAATGGATCCCAAAAAAATTCTGTTGGTCCAACGGACACTTCCCTGGAGTAACGGACTCCAAAAAAAACCCTGTTGGCCCAGTGGACATTTCCTCTCCCATCAGCCCCAACCCCAACCCACCCTTGGAGCAGCTCGGGGCTGTGGTGTCCCCACCTGAGCACCCCTGAGCTGTAAGAACCCCCCTGGCATTGTCCCCAGTGCCACCCAGCAAGGGGTTAACAGCACCCCGACCCAAACTGCAGGAAAGGTTTTGTCAGGATCAGATCCCTGGCAAATCTGAGTCACCAGCGCTCCGAGGTCGCTCTGCGCCGTGGCTGGGCCGGCGTCCAACCCAGGAGGAGCAGCTGGGGCTGTGACACCCGCACGAGATGCCACCAACACCCCACCACGGGGAGGTGACCCCACAGAGATCCCCTAACCTGGTGTTCTCTTTGGAACCCCAAAACAACTCATTTTTAGGTGGTTTTCCCCACTTTCCTCCTGATTTCCATCAGGGAGATCTCCGCTCGTCGCGCACGCACCGAAAGAAGGGGCGAGAGGATTTTTCCCCAGTGATATCACCAGCCCTGAGTAAATTCTCTGACCAAAAGCGAGGGCCGAGGGAACAATTTGTGCTGCGTCCTTTAAATGCCAGATCTCCATTTGCGAGCAGCGTTACAGGAACAATCAGGGCACTTAATAGCCAGCTGCAAAGTCATCAGGTATAAATATTTACAGAGGTCTCTTGCAACATGGACATTCCTCCAGATGCGAGAGGATCNGTGGACATTTCCTCTCCCATCAGCCCCAACCCCAACCCACCCTTGGAGCAGCTCGGGGCTGTGGTGTCCCCACCTGAGCACCCCTGAGCTGTAAGAACCCCCCTGGCATTGTCCCCAGTGCCACCCAGCAAGGGGTTAACAGCACCCCGACCCAAACTGCAGGAAAGGTTTTGTCAGGATCAGATCCCTGGCAAATCTGAGTCACCAGCGCTCCGAGGTCGCTCTGCGCCGTGGCTGGGCCGGCGTCCAACCCAGGAGGAGCAGCTGGGGCTGTGACACCCGCACGAGATGCCACCAACACCCCACCACGGGGAGGTGACCCCACAGAGATCCCCTAACCTGGTGTTCTCTTTGGAACCCCAAAACAACTCATTTTTAGGTGGTTTTCCCCACTTTCCTCCTGATTTCCATCAGGGAGATCTCCGCTCGTCGCGCACGCACGGAAAGAAGGGGCGAGAGGATTTTTCCCCAGTGATATCACCAGCCCTGAGTAAATTCTCTGACCAAAAGCGAGGGCCGAGGGAACAATTTGTGCTGCGTCCTTTAAATGCCAGATCTCCATTTGCGAGCAGCGTTACAGGAACAATCAGGGCACTTAATAGCCAGCTGCAAAGTCATCAGGTATAAATATTTACAGAGGTCTCTTGCAACATGGACATTCCTCCAGATGCGAGAGGATCCCGGCGTTTCGTGGCATTTTCACCTTCTGCAGAAAGAATCCTCTTTCAGACACACTCAGCCATAAAACGACAGAAATAGCATTTTATGGAAAAGCCACACTGCACCCACTCTTTGGGAGTTGTTCCCTCTCTTCTCCTCTTTTGGAATGGTCGGTTCTCTCTGGTTTTGACCCAAATAAGATGTCACAAAGCCGAGGTTGTTCAAGGCACGCAGAAGCAGAGTCCTGTGGAGGAGCAGTGGTTGCTGAGGTGTACAAAGCCATGAAATGAAGAGGGACGGGGGGGAATTAAGGAAAAGGAAATCTCTCTTTTATGGCTGCAGTGGTTTGGATTTGTTAATTTTAATTTTCTTTATTTTTGTTGTGAGATAGGAGTGAAAATAAAGTAGGTTTAAAATTTAAAAGGTGTAAAGCCCCAGTTACCTAGTCTTAAGCCAGAAAAATAAAAGTTCCCAAAGTTTGCTCGCTTCAAAATATAAATTCACAAAGACGAACCAAGTCCTTCAATTAATTTCTCAGGCTATCAACAACCAAACCAGCCTCCAATTAATGTTATCAAATCACAAAAGTCGCCCCCAAAAAAGCTCCCATAAATGCGTCCCCCCCCCAAAAAACAAAATGCTAATCAATGCTAAACCAACAAAATGGCAAAGTATATCTAGCCCCTCAAAAGGAGATTTTGAAATTTTCTTTCTGCAGAGATCCAACACTCCACAAATCACAGGGGTGGCAGAAGGGGCAGAGGACCTGGTGGATAATTTTTGTGGTTCAATTTAGTTCCAGGAACACCCAGTCCAAACACAATGGAGGATTTCAGCAAGTGAAAAACAGACCTGCAGCCCATCTCATGCATTCACTGCCTTCCCACAGTGCCATTATTAAAACCATCTCTCGGTTTCTGCGCTCCTTCATCACTTTTTTTTTTTCTCCTAATTCTAAAAGCAAATTCTCATTCAGTACCAGATTGTGGCTGAGAGCCTGGGAATTGCCATGGAGGAGTCCAGGTCTCTCCAGATATTCCTTCTTTGTGTATGAAATATAACCAAGGAAAAAGTGACTTCAAGGAGGATTTTTTTTTTCTTGAAACGTGGTTTTAGGAGAGCAGAATTATGGAACTGTGTTGTCCAGCCAGCAGCCTGATTGGATTGACCACAGCCAGGCTCTGCAGCACTCCCAGCTGGGTTATTTTTCACCCCAGACACCAATTTTCACCTGGCTTGTAGGACTTGGTGATGATAAAGTGGTTTTGTGTTTATCAGCCTTGGCCAGAACGGGTTGCTGGGCTCAGAAGTGAAATCTTAAAAAAAATCTGAAAAACCCCATTCCCTGGAAATCAGAAGATGTGGAAACCCAGGAGGGGGTGAGGCAGCACCTCCCACCACCCTCAGCAGAATCCCTAGGATTTAACACAGATTAAATCCAATTAAAACCATGCAGATTTCTCATTTTTTAGGCTCTCCTTCTCCACGCACAGCAGAATTCCCCCAGCACCAGCCGTGGGTGCTGCAGCTGGGACTGGCAAACCCAACCGGCCGTTCCTCCTTTCACACCTCCAGCAACATCCCCAGGACTCCGGTGAGAAATGACTGCAGTGCAATCCAGCCTGCAGCCAAGATCCAGCAATAATGGCAAGCTTTCAATGCAAATCCTATCGGTGGGCTTCTCAAAAAATCCTAAAAGGTGCCGATTTTGTGCTGGAAAGGGAACAGAAGCCAGCTTGCAATATTCCTGCCTGCCTGTCTTTACTGATTCCAGACGCCAGGCCTGGCTATTTTCACTACCATGTTATCACTCCACAATATGTCAGCAAATTCTTGTCCAAACATGATTTTTTTTTTTTTCCAAGCCACGTTTTATCACTTCTTTTCCATAATCATGACTGATAGTGAATCTAATCTGAATTGGGCTTGGAGGAGGCACGAGAACAATGAAGTGCCGTCAGCACAGGAAAGCACATCCCCTTCTTTTATTCCTGAAGCCAGGCCTGGCTTCAGAACAGATCCCCTCAGTGCTGAAACAAGGCTGGAGAGCAAAACACGCATCTCTTTAGGCACCTGAAACTGGAAATAAATCAGGGAATGTCAAAATACAGGAATGTCAACAGGCTGTGTTGTAATTGTGCGGAGGATCAGCAGCTCTTTGGAGCTGCTGGACTGGCTCAGCTGACAGCTCCAAACCCAGCTCGTGCTGTGGGCACATCCTTCTGTCCCAGAGACCACAAAATCGTGGAATGGTTTGGGTTGGAAGGGAATCCCAAAGTTCATCTCATTCCACACCTTTCCAGCCTGGCCTTGGAACTTCCAGGGATCTGGGGGCAGCCACAGCTTCTCTGGGCACCTGTGTCAGGGCCTCACCTCCCTCAGAATATTCAACCTAATCCTACCCTCCAATGTGAAAACTTTATCCCTCCCATCCCCTTCATTAAGTATTTNATCGTGGAATGGTTTGGGTTGGAAGGGAATCCCAAAGTTCATCTCATTCCACACCTTTCCAGCCTGGCCTTGGAACTTCCAGGGATCTGGGGGCAGCCACAGCTTCTCTGGGCACCTGTGTCAGGGCCTCACCTCCCTCAGAATATTCAACCTAATCCTACCCTCCAATGTGAAAACTTTATCCCTCCCATCCCCTTCATTAAGTATTTCTTTCTCTTATTTTCTTTTTTTTTTTTTTTCTTTTTAATTACTTGGATTTATTTGTTATTTTCCTGCTTTGTTAAAAACCGGTATTTTCGCTCCGAGGCAACTGCTCCCATTTCACCTTGATTTTTTTATTGTTTTGCTTTCTCAGCTCAAATAGATTGTAAATAATGCAAAGAGCATGTTTGCTTGATTTCAGAGGAATCTGGCAAAAGGCAGACCTTTACAAGTTCACATTTTGTCTCAAAAACTAAAATTAAAGAAAAAGAGATCTCATCTAAAACATGCTCATCAAATACAATATCCCTGCTCTGCTGAATACAGCGCAGGTTGATCATTCCAACAGATTTAAACCTGGAATTTTATGATTGTTTCCCATATTAAATTCCAAATTCAATTCCTATTTTTGAGCCCAGCTCCTGACAGCCCAGAACCTTTTCTCACTAAAACACCCCCTACCTGTAATGACAGCTCCCCTAATTAAGAGAGGTGACACCTTCCCGGGCCTGGAAGTCAGACAAACCCTTGGAAATTTGCTTTTTGCTGCATCCAAAGTGTTGACACGGATGTGGATAAACCTCACGGAAGCACCCAGTGACCACAGAGAGCTTCTTTCTCCAGGCAGGAATATTTTTGGACAACATTGCAGGGTAAATAGGAGGAAAAGCAGTGGTTTAGCAAACACAAATCCCTCCAAGCCACCGAGCAAAATTAACCCATCTTAATTTTTTCAGGTTTTATTCCCAGCTGAACAAGGCTCTTGGGAGGGGGAATGGGTTTTGTGCTGTCACACTCAAGAGGTAACTGAGCCTTTCAAGCGCTGATCTGACTTAATCTTCCAAAAATGTGTCCAAATTGCCCGAGCAAGGGAAAGCCCATCCATCCCTGCCCTCTCCCCGAACGGAGAGATCCCGCAGAGCAACGCCTGCATTCCAGAGGTAATAACCTCCAATACCTTAAGTCAAAAAGCCAAGCCAAACTCCCCAGATAATGCATTTGGGATTAAGGCTAAATAGGCTCCCGTCACTAATAATGCATCTGCTCCCCGTGGGGAGATTTGGTGGGACTTGAGGGATGGAGCTGCTGCAGGGCTCCCCGAACAAACCAGGGGTGCACCAGGAGCGCCCCAAACCGCTGCCCCCTTCTTGACTCCCACCCTGGCTTTGCAGGAGGGCACAAAGAGGGGAAAAAAAAAAAAAAAAAGTGGGGGGTGAAGCTAAAAAAGCTGGATTCAATCCATTCCGAGCTGGCTGGATGTGTCTGGGATGGAGACAGATGCTGTTTAGACAGGCTGGGTCGGTGGGTGGCCAGGCAAGGAGACCATGGCTGTACAGTTTATAGAAAGCTCCCGGCATAAATGAACTGTTGAAGACCATTGGAAGCCTCAGTGAAATCACAACACGCGGGAACACGGGGGAGGGAGGGAAAAAAAAAAGTCTCTTTTTTGAAAAAGCACGGAGAGAAAGGGATGTTTGGAGGGACTGGGGGAAAATCACAATGAGGGGGGTTCTGAAGACGCCATTCATGAGCCCCCAAAGAAAGTAAACACGCCCAGGAGGGGCTGAAGAAAAATAATAATTAAAAAAAAAAAGCAGATCTAAATAGTTTTTCCTGCATCAGGGCGAAGGAACAGACGTGCCTTTGCCCTGCTCCTGTCTAGTCTTGCTAGGTGGAAAGCTAATATTTGAGGTCATGCTCCAGTGGGGAATATTTGGGTATTAAAAAAAAAAAAGCTGTCCAGGCTGGTTTGCCCATTGCCAGCCTGCACGGGATAAAGAAAAGACAAAAAAAAAAAAAAGGAGCTGATTTGGAGTTTCCTGGGTTTATTTAGAGATAAGCCTGAGGTGACCTTTCACTCCCACACACACATTCGCCTAGAAATGGAACTGGCTGATCCTTGAGGGCTGTGCTCAGGAAAATCCAGAGTTCAATATGGCAAATTGCAGCAGAATCCTGAAATCTGGAGATTGGCACACTCTGGGATTGCGAGGAAATTCGCTGGGACTGAATTCCAGCCCGTGCTCCCCACTTGGGGAACAACAATCTGCAAAAGCTGCTTGCTAAACCCCAAAACCACAAATCCAGTGTGCTCCTACATTTTCTTTCTCTGTTTCAAGAGACAAAGACTGAAAAATGTCCAAGACATCCCAGCTCCTCTCTCCTTTCATTCCCCTGCTCTCAAAGAAAAGGGACAATCCCAAAACCTCAAAATTCTCTAAAGATCAGAGAATTTTACACGGATGCAAAGCATCTCTGTGAGTTTTATTTTTTTCCTCTCCTCATCCCAGGCTGGAGCTGGACATGAAACTGCTCCAAATCCCGTGGGAAATGTTCCCTGGTGGCCTTGCTGGGTTAAAGGTTCAACTCAGCAATGTCTGAGGGATTTTCCAACCTCAAAATTCCATGATTGTACGATTCCATGAAGGAGGGAAGGACAGAGGGAAGAAAACACGGAAATCTTTCCCAAAACTGGGATCAGAGGATTTCTGGAGCTTGGTGCCACTGGTGGGATCAAAACCCCAAATATTAACAACTTGGATGTACAATATGTTAAACATAAGATGAAAAAATCACCAATTCTGGGGATTTCTCTCATTTTAGGACTTTTCCCTCAGCATGAAAGGCAGAATGTTCAGAGATGGGCACTCCCAGCATGGAGAGGATAATTTGGAGGAGGCACAAAGAGCTTTAAATCCAGAAAATCTTTGGCGGAAACCCAGATCTCATCTCACCAAAAGGGATTTCAGTGGTGCAGGTTGGGAAAGAGCAACGAGCCCTAAGGAGCAGCAGAACTCTGGGAATTCCAGCGTTGGATGGATCCAGGATGAAGCAGTTCTTGGGAATGGCTCCAAAACAAAAAAAAAAAACAGCAAAAAGAGGAAAAAAAAATCAATCAAAAAACCTCTTTTTGATGAGAACCTGCAGTTAAATCATTTCTATCCTGGAAATAAAGCATTTCCAGGTCAGAAAAGAGGAATTAAAATGGATCTAAAAATAATTTACTGTTCTGAACCAAGCCATGACAAATTTATCTGTGGAGTTTGGAGGATTTCTCTCCGTTTATTGGCATTGCAAGTGCTACGATGAAAAATAGAGGCATCAAAAATAAACTCTGCTACTTCATGTTTAAACTCCTGTGACTCCCTGTACCCTGGATTTTCTGGACCTCCGCAAGAATTCATTCACTGAAAAAATAAAACTGTCCAGCTATTAAAAAAATGTGCAGCCTCATCCTAATTAGTGGCTGATAAAGCGATGGAAACCATATTTCTCCCAGTTTTGCCCAAACAAAACTAAGATTAGAATATCTAACAATAGAAATCCCTTTTAATAGTTGGGAAAAAAAGTGATATCAGAGTGTATTTCACCTAGCAAAGGTCAGTTTATTTAATTGTAAATGCCACGGAGTATCAGAAACTAAAATATTAAATGATATTAACGCTGAAGAGGCATCTTCATGCCCATACATTAAACACAGAAGCGAGAGTTCAAAGACAATCTTAATTAATTATTTGAAATATCTCCAGCTCCCACCTTTCCCCCCGTCCATAAAACAAAAAACCAGCCCAGGTTCATCATCCTGTGACCAACCCCACTCCCGTTTCTCCGCGGGACAAAACTCCGATTTCCACAGCCCCGCTTAAATCGCTTCCAAAGCAAAACCCAACCCTATCAGCAGCGATTTTTCTCCCGTCTCGCCCCTGCTGCTGGTTTGATAAGGGGAGCGCTCCCCTCGCTGCGACTCCACGCTTAATTAGCTCCAGATGCAGCCTAATTAGTCAGTCTGCAGGGCGAGCATTGTTCTGTTGTCACTCGAGCCCCGAGTGGAAGAGCTGAGATTGAACATGAGAACCAGATGCTGCCGCGCTCCAGGCCGCCCATCCCGGGATCCCCCCGAGCCGAGGGATAATAAATGTTGTGTTTAAAAGCCACGGGCACGGCCACAGCTTCCCGTGGTTCAAGGCAGGCGGTAGCTCGTGCACGGGGAAGGGGTCACAGCTTAAAACAGCTTAAAACAACCCGTCCCCGCTAATTCTCCACCGGGCATCCTTGTGCCGGGATTTCGGGACAAATTGCTTTGACATCCAGCAAGGTTTCGCTCAGCGGGCTTTTGGTCTCTTCCTTTCCTCACCAGATTTAGCCTTTAATTCTTCTGTAATCCCACGGAGATACCGCTAATTTCAGCACGCGGGTTTTGTCCGTGGTTTTTTGGCCGATTTCAACCGTTGGCTTGCTGGAAAGGTGTTAAAAAAAAAAATCTGGAGTTAGGGGAATCAGCAGGAAAATCAGATGGACAAAGGATTGATACATTCTGGAATTGCAAGGAAATTTTCTGGGACTGAATTCCAGCTCGTGTTCCCCACTCAGGGATCAACAATCTGCAAAAGCTGCTTGCTAAACCCCAAAACCACAAATCCAGTGTGCTCCTACATTTCTCCTCTCTGTTTAAGATAAGAGCCAAAGACTGAAAAATGTCCAGGATTTCCCAGCTCCTCTCTCCTTTCACTCCCTGCTCCTGAAGAAAATGGACATCCCAAAACCTCAACATTTCAAAGGTTGGCTTGCTGGCAAGGAATTAGGGAATGTGTCTGGAATTAGGGAAATCAGCAGGAAAATCAGATGGGCAAAGGGCCTTGCCCTAATGCCATGTGACAAACTCATAAACCTGACGTGATTTGTACAAATCAGGAGGGTGAAACTCAACCGGCAGCCTCGGGAGTGCTCTTGGAGCAAAAGGATGGAGGAGGAAGGGGATTTGTGTTCTAAAATTTGTTGTGGTTCTGAAATTTGGGTTGTCTTAGAGCGTTGGCTGAGCAAAGCTGGGAATGGTTCTTCAAATGCTTTCCAGGTCACCTTGCTGTTGGATTTTGGCAGATTGAATTAAGACAAAACCAATTTGGTTCAGTGGGACCTTCTGCCATCTCAACATGGCTTAAATTTGCCACAGGAAAGAGTGATTTCCCCATATTCCAGGGACATCCATGCTATACAATTCCTTGAAAAAATGTCAGTTCTGATCCATGGTGGCTCTGTTCTGTTTCATTTGGAGAATGAACCAGAATATGATGTAGGAAATCCAGCTGAGGAGACTGACCCCAAAGCAGGAGCAGTCTGGGGATGAGTTCCTGGAGACAAGTGCCTGAGCAAAGATTCCTTGAGCTCAGAACAGCTCTGTGGAATGTGTCCTTCATCCAAAATTCTGATTTTGGATGAGGAACCAGCCTGACTCTTAGCAAACGACATGAAACCCCAAACTGCTTGCCCAGAAACCTCACGCAAACACCACAATCGTGTTATCAGCCCAGCTGGGGGAAAGGCTGTTGGTGTAAAAGCAATATTTAGTTGAATTGGGAGCTAAAACAACTCCATGAACAATTCCTGTAGCTTGGAGAGGGTGCAGAACATGCTCCTTTCATTTCTCTGCTGGTTTGAAGGAAAGCCAATAAAATAAATGGGAAATGTTCCAGCTCTTCTCGTTCCTCTCCACCCTCTCCCATACCTGACTTCACTGCTGAGCTGCCCCTGACCTGAGCCCCACCACTCCCTTCCTCATGCCAGCTCCATCCCCAGGGACACAGGGGTGATGTCACAGGATCGCAGATCACGGGATCACAGATCACAGAATCACAAAATCACAGGATCACAGATCACAGAATCACAAAATCACAGGATCACAGAATGACAGAATGACAGAATGACAGAATGACAGAATCACAGAATCACAGATCACAAGATCACAGGATCACAGGATCACAGATCATAGAATCACAAAATCACAGGATCACAGAATGACAGAATCACAGAGTCACAGAATCACAGAATCACACGCCACAGAAACACACAGGATCACAGGATCACAGGATCACAGAATGACAGAATCACAGAGTCACAGAATCACAGAATCACACGCCACAGAAACACACAGGATCACAGGATCACAGGATCACAGATCACAGGTTCACAGAATCACAGAATCACAGGATCACAGATCACAGGAACACAGACCACAAAATCACACAGAATGACAGGATCACAGAATCACAGACCACAGAAACACACAGGATGACAGAATCACAGAATCCCCATGTTGGAAGAGACTTTCAAGCTCATCGAGTCCAACCCGTGCCCAACTCCTCAACTCAACCCTGGCACCCAGTGCCACATCCAGGCTTCTTTTAAACACACCCAGGGACGGTGACTCCAGCACCTCCCTGGGCAGCCATTCCAGCACTTTATCACCCTTTCCTGAAGAACTTCTTCCTAAAATCCAACCTACATTTCCCTTGGCACAGCTTGAGGCTGTGCCCCTGTGACACCCCCAGTCCGTCGCTCTGTCCTGCCAGCAGCAGCCTTGGTGCAGGAAACCCAACCCCAAGGCACGGTTTGAAGCGTGATTACAGTTTTTCCAGGCTTTCCCTGTGCCTAATTATGGTGGGCCTGTGAGGTAAGCAGGTATAGGTTTCAGGATTTGAGTAGTTTAGTGTGGAGCAGCGATGCCGTGCTCGTTTTCAGGGAGCTGGAGGGAAATTGGCAGCTGCGTTTGAGCACTGAGGGACTAAAAACAAAGCACAGTGCGGTCTTTAGTCCATCTTCATCTCAGAAAGTGTCTTGTGATTCAGCTAAACTCACCTAAAATAAAAGGAAATCACAAAAAAAGGACAGAATTGCAAATTTTTCCTGTGTTTGGTTCCCATCTTGCCAAATCAAACTGTCACTGAAATCCACCCAAGAGCACCAGACACCAAATCCTCTCTGTGACTCCAGTCCTGGGTGACTTTTCTGATTTTAGGTTGTTTAGGAGGTTCTTGGTGTGAGGACTTTCATTTAACATCTTTTGTACCCTCTTGGGCTGAAATCACACAATAATTTACCATCTCCTTGAGTTCAGTGACTGTCCCAGACTCGAAGCCACCCACACACAAAACAAGAACTGGAGAGAGGAAGGTTGGACCTGAATCCATAGAAAACCAGATTTTTTTTAATTTTTTATCCATTTTCAAATTTCTTCCCATCAGATCCTGCAGTGAATTCACCAGAGAGAACACAGAGAGAGAGAGAGAGCAAAATCACTTTCATAAAGTCTGGAGAAAATAATCCATCTATGGCACATCAGGTTAAGGAAGAGACATCTGGCTTTTATTACGTTTTATAAGGTTGATAGCAAATAAGGGTATTAGAGTTAATTTACTTATTTAGAGAGAAACGACTCAATCACAGAAGCCGTGATTGTGCCTGCATGTTTGGAGAGCTCCGAAATTCCCTCCAACCTCCTCTGGGAGAGAAACGGTGCCAATGGCAAAGCAGAGTTTCTTTTCCACAGAGATATTCCCAAAGGGATGCAAAGATTAGAGGAAAACCACCAGGAGTCAGTCCTTCCCAGACATCCTGGCTGCGCAGGAAAACATGCCAGGGTGGGATTTAGTGGTGGAGGTGTAGCTGGAGGATGAGGAAAAGACTCAGTGGTGGAAGTGCCGGAATTTATGGAAAGGGAGATGAAAGGAGGGTGAGATGTTACAGGTGAGGCAGAGGAGAAAGGGAAGAGAGAGGGTGGATTTGAAGGAATTGTAAATGCAGAGATTTTGCTTGGAAGGAATATCTGAGGGGGTTGCCTTCAAGATGTCACATCCACGTGGCACTCTTGATGCCTTAAGTTTTAGCTTTTCTATTTTTCAGATTCTGTGGTGGTTTAATGTGCAGTTCTGGGTTTCATATTCAGGGTTGGTGAGCTCTCTTCACAGAGCAGGGAGACAAAACAATTCCTTTCTAACTTGGGACCAAATTTTAGGCCCAAGAGTGCAAACAACAGTGAAGGAAGAGAGGGAACAAGGAGGATGGAGCTTCATCACCTGGAGCTGGAATTGGACAATTAACTCCAATGTGCTAATGAACCCAAACCTATAAGAGTGTGAGGCCTCATGACCAGGTGGGCATTTCGTGATCATTTCTGGGTGTATAATATTTCTCATTTATATATTTATATATATATAATATATACANCCATTTTGTGCCCATTTGTGGGTTTGACTTGGGTGCAGCCCCAAGGGGTTCCTGCACTGCCCAAGCTGGATCCTTTCAATAAATCCCTTTTATCCTTTTATTCTACCCAGTCTCTGTTTCCAGCTCAGCCTTTCCAAGCATCACTCCGGACATCCCAGGGATCTTTCCCAGGGCTGCCTCATCCTCCTGGGGAGGAATTTCTCTTCCCAAATCCCATTCTGTGGTCGCTGCCCTTTGTGAATCTGAGAATCCAAGCATGGTCTTGCATTTCCCTATGACATAACTAAAAACCCCAGTTCTTGTCTGCCCACAGAACGGTTTGGGCTGTCACAGGGAGGGAAGATGAGAGCTCCTGTGGAAATCTGCTTCCCTCAGGGGTCATCCCATCCCTGCTGGCACCTGATAGCTCCGGGGAAGCTTTCAAGGGCCCTTTCAGCACACCTCTGTCCCAGACACATCCCGCCCAGGGCTCTCTGTCATCAGCTCTCTCTGCTGGTGCTTTAAATCCAACAGGGATGGGATTTTTTCCCCCCATTTTAAAGAAGCAATAAACACTTTTCATCTCATTTTCGAGCAGCACACCTGAAATTTTCACAAAGCTGCTTGTAGTTATCCTTTCTAGGGATTTTTTTTTCTCTCTCTCCTTTTAGTTTTCTGTATAACTTTTGGTGGAAAAGAAATTGCTGCTGCCACCAGCTGGATTTTTTGGGAAACGGACTTGAAATGCTTCCTTGCATCCCACGGACACGATTCCAGCTGCTTGTACTTTTATTCCTGCTCATTGCAGTTAACTGGAAACAAATTTAAGCCCAGCATGCTTCTTGGAGGCACAGAACAAAATTATGTGACAGCTGACGAATTTTTCTTGAGCTGGATCCTTCAGTGCCAGGAATTCAGACAGAAGTTAAATAAAAATCCATTCCCAGCTGTAATTTCATCATTAAAACAGTCGTGAACAAGTGGAATTTTGGAGTCAAAAGTGATCTGAGGAGTGTGGTCCTATCCAGAATTTTTTAAAAATAAATAAACAAAGCTGGGGAAATGATTGAAATGAAATCCAAGATTATCCCTTGGTAGGTGGTGCTTCCCTTGAGGGTCATGGTTTATGGGTGGACTTGGCAGTGCTGGGATTTTGGCAACCCCGAAGGTCTTTGCCAACCTAAATTAATCTATTGCTTTTTATTTCTTCCTTCTCTCTCTTCCATGATTAATGTGTTTATTGAAAGGCAAAAGCTGTGAATTTGGGAATGATCAGCAAAACACTGGGAATGGCAGAGGCTGAAATTGATTTTCATGGAGCTGAGAAAAATTTTTCAGCTGTTTCCAAGCCTCGCTTCCAGCTGCATCACAGCCAGCAATAGCCATAAAAACCCCATCCAGAAAAAAAAAAAATCCACTTTTCCCAAACTGAATGCACCTCACTTGGATTTTCTGCTCTGGATTTACTCCACCAATACCGAGGAGCAGGGATGGAAGAGGCAAAGCAGCCCCGGAAGCCCAACCCCACCCCAGGCGAGGTGATTTATGCCCGGAGCTTGAGCACCCAGATGGATGCTCGGGGCTGCTTTGCAGCAAATGCCACTCACAGATAATTTTTGATTTAATCCATGCCACACGGGGCGGTGGCTGTGCTGACCCTTGGCTTTTGACCCCGAGACCTTGGCTGTTCTGGCAGGAGGAACTACTGTCTGTCCTCTGATAACCCTGCCAGGGCTCAGCGGGGCTGGGATCGCACACGGGGTTTGTTGATAAAGCTGTGCAATCACGGAGCACGTGAGCAGCTAGAAATGACCACCCGGGCAAGATTTTGTATTTAAACCCCACTCAGGCAAGATTTTCTCTGCTTTTTAGCCCTTGGATGTATCCACACTTTTGGGGACACCCACATTTCCCAGCCGTGCTCAATGCTGCTAAACAAACTCTGCCCCTGTTCATATCCCACCATAGCAGAGTCCCTGAAAATATTCCCAAGCCATAAATCCCTTTCCCCAGCCACAAAATGCACCTATTTTATTTTTTATATTTTATATTTATATGCCAGTCCCAGTCCAGGCTGGATTTCACCACTGTAAGATTTTAAAAACAGTTCAGTTTTAAATATATTTCTCTTTCTACCAGCTCAAACTGAATTTGGCTTTTCCAAGCCAAAGCCATCACTTGTTGCCACTCCAGCTTCTCCCGCTAGCCAAAGCATCTTGAATAATGCCTTTTTAAAGTTATTAATTAATTCTTTTAATTTATTTAATTAATTTAATTCATTAATAGCTCTGGGAGTCTGTATCTAGATCCCATGGAATATTTTCATTTGTCATGCAGGCGAAATTCATCTCCATCCCCTCTTCCATTTGCCATGGGGATGGGAGAGAAGCACTTGGAAGCACAATAGATATTAAACAAAAAGGGGGGGAAAAATGAAATTATGGCCAAGAAGACCAGAAATTACTGCTGCTGGGAAAAGAAAATAAATAAATGATGGTCAGAAAGAGCAGGAATCTCAGGAGAAAGAGGAGCAGCGCCTGGAAAAGGAGGCGGTGTTGGACGCGCATTCCCCAGGGAGTGCGTGGTGGAGAAGAATTCGGGTCTCACCTTCCCCTCGCCTGGGCGGGATTTATCGCCCTGCTCCAGGAAAGCCCAGGAATGATGGATTCGGTGCTCTGCTGGGAAAACAGCCCCGCTCCGGGAGAAACTGGCCACGGCCGGAGCCTGCGGAGCGCCGGGAGTGCGTGGGGGCTGGATGCGCCTGCTGATAAGGGGCCGGGCTTTATCTCCAACAGAATTTTAGGCTAATCTGGGCTTTTAAAGAGAAATGTGTTTGGGAGAAGTCTGGCTGAGCCGCAGGTGGCTCTGGGGCGCTGCCGGAGGGATGCTCGGCATTTTTTGGGGAGGTGGATTTGGGGTGGAGAGCCCAGGGTGGTCCTGGCAGGGCGCCGGGAGGTTTCCATGGGGATCCAGCTGGATCTGCCATCCCTGGAGCGCAGATAACGCCCAACAGGAGGGCTCAGGCCTTCCCACTCCGAGCAGGGATGGCAGATTGGCAGCAGGGAGATAAGGTGCTGCCCTCCTTTTAAAAGGGAGCACAGGCAAAGCTTTCCAAAAATTGGGTTTGCCCAAGCCCACAAAGATCCATCATTCTCCCGGAGTTGTGACAGTTTAAAATCTGCTGTCTCCCCGTCCCTCTCCACCCTTCTTATTCCAGCATCTGAAGGAGGAACAGAGAGGAATGAGAGTGATAAAAAATTGCTATAAAATGTTTAATATCTATAAATCACGTCTGCAGCTCCAGCGTTGCCTTTTGCCTTTCTCTCACAAATGCTGAACAGTTGCATAAAAAATATAACTCCTAGTCTCGGCTATCCTGGCTGCAATCAATAATATCAGGAATTTATTTTGGGATTGAAGGGGAATTTCTGTCCTTGAAGCAGGCAGGTGAGAGGCTTTAATTAAAAAATTAAATGAGGTTCAATCCAGCCACAAAAGGTGACATATTTCTTTATCCCCCTCTGTCACTGGAGGTATAAATCAAACCCTTGGTATAAATAGGCTGGAAGAATGGATCCTTGGCAGTGGAACAATAAGGAATTTCCTCACTGACAGCAGGGCCTGAGCTGGGGAGGTTTTCTGGTAGCCAAGAAGAGCCAGCCAGGTGGGTTCCATCTCCTTGGATCACACATGATCCACTGTGGGAATTGTTGTGCTGAGCTCTATAAAGATCCCAGGATTTGGGGGAGATGGAGGATGCAGGGATCCATGTTCTCCATGCCTGTGATGATGGAATGTGATTGTTCCCTTTGGGCACAGGCTCCTCCTGCTCTCTCTGGGACATTGAACAGCATCCCAAATTAAGATTTTTCCCCTCAACGCAAATGGAGCTTTACACAAGCAACAGAATTATCCAAGATTCAGCAAATCCCTTGTTTCAGTGCTGATTTTCCAGCCCCACCTGGATGGGAGTCACCAATCCTGGTGGCAACAATCTGTCTTTCTTCCAGCTCATCATCCCTACATCTTCTTCCCTCCTGGATGTTTTTCCCCAAGGTCATACTCCAGCAGTTCTCTAGGTTATTCCCACTTAGCAGCTCTGCAGCAAAGGAAATATTCAAAATCAATCTGCTTATTTCTTGTCCTGTGTGCAAAGATTTCTAAGGGCAGGAAGCAAACAGGTTGCCTAAAATTCAATTTATTTTCATCTGTATTTTTGCCTGTGACTCTGAGTTGCTTTTAAAAGTTGTGGCCCGCTCTGATGGTAAAAAGAAAAAGGAATAGAGGAAGTTAAAGTCATCTTTCACCTTTAGGGGACTTTTGGGGTAGCTCTGTGCTCCATCTCTTTTATCCACACCCGGAGCAGTGGGATCTGGAGCCAGGATTTGAGGTCCAGAGGGAGCGGTGAGATACACAAGTGCCTCGAGGAACAGGAACTCTGATGCAGCTGCCAAATATTTACATTTACATATTTAAAAGTATTTAAAAAAATAAAATTTGTCATTGGTAAAGGTAAGCACAGAAGGAAAATGTGAGGGAACCAAAGCATGGCAGTTTGGGGAGGCTTGGTCTGTCAGCCAGAGTCAGTAGAAGGAACAGCAATTGATAAACTCAGAATATATTCATAGCAAAGAAGACAAGGTCATTAACATAGAAACTAATTAAAAAATGACACAGGAAAACTTTTTGTATTGTATTCATATAAATAAATATATATTCATGCCTTATTAACTGTTTACAAAAGTTTCACCAAATATGTTCACTATAATTGCTTCACACCAATAAATACAATAAATAATTATAATATAGTTAAATCACACTTTGGTAAGAATATATAAACTATAGAACATGGAAAATAAAGAAGACGATAATAAAGATATAATAAAGATATAATGAAGATATTATAAACAACAATAATAAGAAATATTATTATAAAATTATAAAATTATATAATATATTATTAGGTGTAATATAATAATTATTATATATTTTATGTATAATAATTATATAATATATTATA
>VXBU01006984.1:62149-76487 GCA_013400315.1 Bombycilla garrulus
ATGATTGTAATGATTGTAATAATTGTAATAATTGTAATAATTGTAATAATTGTAATAATAATAATAATCTATTCCAAAGTATATATCAATAACATGATGGCCCAAGGAAAATCCAAACAGAGTCTGGGAGGGTCCAGGGCAGGGGTGGATGGGCAAGGCTGCGGATCTGTGTGCCCTTGGATTTAACAGGAGCTGGGATCTCCTGGAGACAAACCCACAACCCCATCCATGTGGGGGCTCCTGGAGCTCTTGTGGAGGCTCCCAAAGCTCTGCTCTGTGCCTTTGGTGTCTCTCCCTGTCCCTTTGGTGTCTCTCCCTGTCCCTTTTGTGTCTCTCCCTGTCCCATTTCCTGGTGGTTTTGTCTGGGCCAAAGTCTCCCTCTACAGACCGATCCCCATCCGCCCTCTCCCGGCGCTTGGGATTCGTCGTTGTCTCTCTGGATCTGTGACAACGGGAGGCTTGCATGTTCGTTTGCCTGTGCAAAGCCTCTCCTTGGACTCATCCATCATTTTCCAAGTTAAAACAGAGCTGCTTGTCCAGAGGAAGTCATTTGTCTCTCACGAAAGAGTCGCCCTCCCACCCCCGCCAACCACTCCGTGGCGGTGCAAGCGAATCCATTAACTTCCCTGGAAAATGCATCATCTGACGTGGGGACTAAACTTTAGACTAACAAACCCCCGGAGAGGACATGAAGGAGCCATCTCTGTCACCCTGCTCAGCGCTCAGGTCACAGCCTGACCTCCCTTTCCATTAAATCTTTGACTTTTAAGGGAAAACATCGCAAATTGGCAGCGACTCCAGGTTTGGTGGCCGCAGTCGGCCTCCTGATTTCCAGCCTCCCAAGGAGGTTCCTGGCTCTGTTTGAAACTCACCTCTGGAGCCGCCGTCCTGCTCCTCTCAGGGGGAAAGCGGGAAGGAAACGCTCCTTGGAGGGGATCTGAGAGATCCCAGAAATAAAGGCTGGGAGCAGGAGGGAGCCCGCGGTAGGAAGCATCCACTCAGCCGTGGTGTCCGGCGGCCCTGCCCGCTCCGCGCCTGGCGGGAGCAGCGCCGAGGGCAAGGCTCCAAGGGAAACACCCCAAACTCACCTTCAAGTTCCTTTTCCATGTGCTTAATCCCATCTTTTAACGGGATTAAGCACATGGAAAGTTTTCCACAAGTTTTCTGCATCCCAGACCTGCAGGCCTGGAAGAAGCACACGAGGTGGATTTTCCCGTCCCAGCAGCCAAGCAGGATCCAGGATTTTTTTTTTGTTCAGGGAACCCCAAATGTAACATCTCCTAAAATATCCAACTGGGTCACAACCTTCCTGGGTTATAAATAAAGGAGATATCGACTGCCACACTTTCAAGTGGGAACTCTCATGTGCATCCCGAAGAAATCATTTTCAGGGAATTTTGTCTGCATAATTCAGCAGATGAATTCACATTCATTCAATTCAAAATTCATAATTTTAAAATTTTTGTCCTGGAAGTTTTCATTCACATCAATTTTATCTTTCATATCAGTGGAAGAGGAAAGCATTTACTCCATGAACTCTCACGCTGAATGATAATTTTATATTATTTATGAGTTTCTCTAAAACTTTAATTATAATCCATAAAGCCAAAAAAACAACAAAATCAGTGTTCTGCTTATTGAACTATTTCATCTACTGGAAAATTGTTTTTCACTCTTTGAAACTTTCAATTTTATTTTGCTCAAGAAACAAACCCCAAAAGGAATTATACATTTGGGTTTAAAGAAAAGAGAGGAAAGACAAACTTTTCCTCTCCAGCTGATTGGGAAGTGAATGGCCTTTCTATTATATGAATAAAATAAAATAAAATAAAAAATAAAGTAAAAGAAAATAAATAATTTAAAATAGAGAAGGCAAATGAAAACTGATGAAAAAACCTGATGAAAAATGAAATGTCTTGGAAAGTTTATTCCTGGACTTTCTGGGACAGAGCTGTGAAAGCAAATACAGCTGAACTCCAGCAAGGTGGGGAACATCGCTGCTTTGAGGCAGAGCTTGTAACAGATTCGGATTTAAAGACAACAACTTTATTTTTCTATGGCCTTGAGAGGATTAAGAGAGGAGAGGAGTCCTGCTCGCCACTGGGGATATAAATCCTGGAGGGTCACTCCGTAGCCATCCGTCAAGCCAGAGGAAGGGAGGAGGCAGAGTCATTTTCGGCAGTAAATTTGGGAAGAACAAGCACTAATGGCCTAAAATTAAGAAAGAAAAACATCAGGCTAAATAGTAGGAAATGCTTTATAATGGTGAGGTCAGGCGGACAATGGGGAAACCTGTCAGGGGAGGTCAGGGGCTCTCCAATAACGGAGATGTTCAGGGATGGCCCGAGGAGCCACGGAACAGGGGCTCTGCTGGAATCTCCTCCCGCGAGCCCCTCGGGTGGGGCTGCCCCACGGGAACGTGTGTGATCCCGAGGCGCTGGAGATTTGGGGAGGAATGTCGGGTTTCTTGCCAGCTTTCCTGATTTCCCACCCAGGAGCAAGGTGCAGGGCGGGCGAGGGGGGCTCAGCTGCAGCCGGCGCTGCTGGGAGCAGCAGAGATCTGCCCCAGCTGTTCCCTTTTCCAAAGGAAAACAGAGGCTGTCTGAAGAGGTGGGATCATCCACGTAGGGAAGGAAGAAAGAAGCCTTTCAGCTGAGCCCTCCCGCCGGGAAAGAGGGGGAGAGGGAGGCGGGGGACGAGCCGGGGGTCCGCGCGGGTTCCAGGCGCTCTCCTAAGGCTGTCAGGTTGATTTCCTGCCGCTTCCCGCACGGACACCTGCGCTCCGTTCCCCACACGTCGTTAGATTTTTCCAACTTCTGGTGTCCATCATCACCCCCAGGCAATCAGAGAGGAGCTGTGATAAATGATCCGCAGGCAGTTTATTATACACTCTAAATCCTCTTCGCTCCATGCTCTGAGGGTGGGCCTAATACATTTTATTCCTCCTCGGCTTGGATTTGGATCTTGGGTCTGTTGGATACCTCCTGGCCAACGTGGGATAGGTGCTGCACACCGTGCATTGCTCCAAGCACAATTATTTCCCTTCATTTCTCTGGTGAAAATTCAGTAACACTGGAATTTTTCTGTACTCCTACATAACTTGACCAGAAATGTCAGAAATGTCACCCAGCCACAGCAGGGAATGTCACTGTGACAGCCCAAATCTCCCAGTGGGATGAGGATGGAGATGTGACAGTGGCTGGAGGATGGAGATGCTGAGATCAGATTCAGGGAAAGCCAGAACAACTCACTTCATTGGAATGGACCATGCAGAGACCACCATAATTGTTTTGGGTTTGTTTTTTTTAAACAGAGGTAATTCATAAGTCTAAAAAATTCAAAGCCTGGTGTGGGGCTGGCCTGAAAGGCAGCACAGGGACATCCATCCGTGTCCCCACAGCTGCCCTCTCCTCTGAGAGTCTTTCCTGCTTTGACGTGTTGTCCCAAACACCTCCCGAAGGCGACTGCAGCGGGTCAGGGAGTGTTTCTAATGGAGAAGGTGGAATTAAGTGCTGGTAACACAGAGCAGAGGGCACAACTCCCAGAAAAAGGCTCTCCTCCCTCCAGCTGCACCCTGCAGCCCCACCAGAGCAGGTTTCCACCAGCACACTGGGGCAAATTTCACAAACTTCTCCCTCCCTGTCAGGAAGCAAAGTGGGAAAGATTTTTCCACAGCACTGCTGCTGCTCAGGCATTTGGAGATGCTGTTCCCGATTTTCCCTCTCCAGTACCAGGCTCTTGGTTCCAGGATGCTCCAGAATAAAGCCTGGGAGAAGGTGCCTGGTCGTGATCTCATGCCTGGTGAAGTCAGTGGTTTTATGGAAAATGAGGATGGAGGAAGACAAGGAATGCAGGAGCTTGTGGGAAGCAAGCAAAGGGAATCTGAAGAGGGTGGGGGTGGGATGTCAGGGGGGATTTTGGACAAACCCAGAGCACAGAGAGCTTAAGTTTTAGGTTTTATATTTTTTCGGGCTCTGTGCTGGTTTAATGTGCAGTTCTGGGTTTCATATTCAGGGTTGCTGAGCTCTCTGCACAGAGCAGGGACACAAAACAATTCCTTTCCAGCTGGGGACCAAGGACAAATTTTAGGCCCAAGAGTGGAAACAACAGGGAAGGAAGAGAGAAAGAACAAAGAGGATGGAGCTTCATCACCTGAGGCTGGAATTGGACAATTAACTCCAATATGCTAATGAACCCAAACCTATAAAAGTGTGAGCCCTCATGACCGGCGGCCATTTTGTGCATATTGCTGGATTGCTTGGGTGCAGCCCCAAGGGGTTCCTGCACGGCCCAAGCTGGATCCTTTCAATAAATCCCTTTTTATTCTTTTACTCTGCCTGGTTTCTGTTTCCAGGTCAGCCTTCATGGCTGCAGCTCACATGTAGACATGGAAATGGTTTGGGAAATGATGGGAGGTGAAAAAACAAGCAGGGAGCACGATGAGGAGGCTGAGGAGAAAGGAGGAACCTCAGGGGAATGGCACCGACTGCTGGGCTAAAGGGCAGCTTTTCCCTCTCCAAAAGCTTTGTTTCTGTCCGGCTCCTGGGGGAGGAGAGTTGGCCTGGAGCTCCAGCAGTAACTTTGAGTAACTTCTCAGGAAACAGCTTATTTAGATAGCACTGCCTATTCTTCAGGGGAGGGGAGAGCAGGACATATTGCCTGCTACTAATGAATGGCTTTTCCACAACTAATGATGTTTCCAGGGATGGATACTCCAAGGTCTCCCCAGTATCTCCGCTAACAGGATGGATTTTGGCACCAGGAAAGTCGAGTTTTCCACACACACACTCCGATAGGAGAGAGTTAAATCCCTTCTCTGCTTCTAATGGAAAATTAAGCAGGCATGACGCATCTGCTTAGAAGCCTTTTTCCTTATCTGCAGGATCAAAAAGAATTCCAGGGCTCCAAGAGCAGAAACTGAGAGCAGTTCATTCCCTGCCAGCGCGTGCAGACTGGAGGAGTTCAGGTTGGACACAAGTTAAGGGTTGAAGTCTCACTGCAATAAAGAGATTGTTTCCACTGCCTGCAGGAGAAACAACTTTGGATCTTGATTTCTCTTCTTGAGCTTGCAGTAAATAAAAGCTTCAAGCAGAGCCCATTAAAGCTGTTTCAATTTCCAGGCTCTGGTCTTGCTAAAATTAACTCTTAGATAATTCAATATACACAAATGCCCCTTGGCTGAGGAGGGGAATGATTCAAATCATCAGATGTTCATCACAACCTTCTGGGTCAAGGATCTCCCAGGAGTATGTCTGTGGGTTTGCCACCCAGCCTGGAAAAATCTTCAGCAAAGAATTCCCAGAGACAATAAAGATTCTGCATTTAAAGAATTTTGTCAAATCGTGGTATCCAGATCCTGCTCAAGTTTTGCACAAGGCTTATGCTCAGCCTGGTATTCAGGTTCCTTTCAAGCCTCAATCCACAAAGCTGAACTGTTGGGAGCTCTTTCCACCTCAGCAGAGTTTTAGGTGTGACCTGAAAACCACAAACCCCGATCCCTGAAGTGCCCGAGGGCTCTGGGCAAGGCTTCCCCTCCTTTTACAAAGCACAGCCCCTCTGAAAGAAAGCAAACAAAACTTAATCGCTGCTACCTTGAAGCAGTCAAGCCCACATCCCACAGCAGAGCAGGTCCCTAACTCCAAATTGTTGGCTCTGGGAATTTTTATCTTGGTGGGGTTTTGCTGCATGTGGTTGTGCGAGTTTTTCTAACGTCATTTCTGATCAAGGTAGCTCCCAGTAACGGCTTTCAGCATATTCCAGGTCAAGGTTAAGAGGGAAAGGGAAATTGCACAGGGGAGGTGCTCCTGCTGCTCTTCAAGGTGGCAGGGCCTGGGAGAGAGGGGATTGTTCAGAAATTGAAGGAGTTCTTGTAATTCAAAGGAGCTGTGACAACTAAAAGGGGAAAGCAACATTTATGACACCGTTAACAAACGACAGCAATGTGCAGATGCCTGGAAACGAAGCCAATGTCAGCTTTAAACCCATCCATGGCAAATTGATTTCGAATCATCAGCCCTGTTCTCCAGAAAAGGCTGTTGTTGCCAGCAGAAACAGCCTGTGCATTTGGAAATCACTTTAAGCAAGTCTGGAAAACATCCTGCTAAGCTGGACCTGTCTCCCAGCAGAGTCCAGGCTCACACAGATTTTGTGCTGGGCAGGTTGGGAGCAATCCTGGTGTTAATTAAGAGTGATTTGCCCAGAGCAGCTGTGGCTGCCCCATCCCTGGAAGTGTCGAAGGCCAGGCTGGATGGGATTTGGAGCACCCTGGGATAGTGGGAGGTGTCCCTGATGTGGAACTGGATGAGCTTTATGGTCCCTTCCACCCCAAACCATTCCACGATTCACTGATTCTCATTCAAACCACAGCCATGGTTTGGAGCATCATCCTTCCCAAGCTCAGGAGACCCACGTGGAAAAGCTGAGCTTGCAGCCCTCAGCTGCTCTGAATTTCACATCTGCACATGAAAATGAGCTCCCAGTTCCTTTTGCTGCCTGGAACAGCTCGAATTTTTAAGGAGGAAAAAGAAGCCCTAAATGAAAACTCCTCCCCAAAATCTCACAGGTACGCAGAGGGTTTGCAGCACATGGAGCAAACACAGCCAGAACCTCATGAAAACCCCATCCCAGATTAATCAAACCCTCCCACAAGCAGCCAAGGAAGACATTAAACCTTCAGGCTGCTGGGGAATTGCCAGAAGCTGGGAATGCCAGCACCAGCTCTCAAGAATAATTGGCAAGGACGGCAAAATTTGAGGCTGTCCTTGCAAATTGTCCCCGTCGGCCCTGGTGGGATTTAGGATCACTGAAGCACAGAGGACAAGCTCTCTCTGCTGAGGCCATGGATGCTGGGATGTGGAGGATGCTCCACAACAAAGCTTTTCCATCTCCAGCTCCATCCATCCTGACCTGGGTGTCTTTTACATGGCAGGGCTGAGCTGGGACAGAAAAAATGGATCATAGGAAAAATCTGGATATATTGACAAGAAAAATGCTGTCCCCACTTGGCTTTGGGGAGGAATCCGAGCCTTTTGCATTTGCATCTTCCCTCAGATTACAATTCTATAATTTGCAGCCAGGTGTGGGTTTGTAACTGCAGTAAACGCAGACCCAGCTGCTGGAAAACTTGAAATCCAAAGCACTCTGGTGGAAAAAATTCCTTGCTTGGAAAAAAGTCCTTGAGAAGACTCAGCCCTCACCTGCATGGCCTGTGGGCCTCACAGGACCCTCTTGAAAGACCCCAAAATTCTTCCTGCTTCAGAGAACTTTTGCTGATGGGAAATTCAGCTTCTGTCAGAGCTACAGCACAAAACTGTTTGAATCCAGAGAGGTAAAGGGAATTTTAGGGAATTGGCAGAATTAGGAAATTAGAAAAATTAGGGAATTCTAGCAGAAAGACTAGGCAGGAGGGAGGATTCAGTTAGGAGAGAAGCTTGGCACAGCTGCCACCTCTGTCCTCAGCCCTGGGGTTGGGCGCCCACCCCTTTACCTGCCCCACATCCCACAGGACTGCAGCAGGGAACAATGAGGAGACGCCATCAGCTACCCAACACTCCCTCACTCCCAAGAAACACCTTCCAGAGCAGCAGGAAAGGCTTTAAACAACCCTGAGAGGTGGTTGGGAGATAAATTTCAAGCCATGGCCTTGGTTTCTTGCCTCCCCAGTTGCCTGGACCAAGCCAGTTGATAAATTCGGGCCATTCAGGCTGTGTGACCTCACACAGACAGGGCACATCGCTGCTCCCCCAGTGCCCCCTGCTTTTCTCTCCCACAGCCCTGAGAATGCCTTTCCTTGTTTTGCAGAGGCTGCTCATTGTTCCTGGCAGGATGGGCAGAGCGCGGGGCGCACAATGCGGTGCCCTCTGCTCAGGATGTACGTTGGTCATCCCCGGGCAGGAAAATGCTTACGGAGGGGCTTCCTCAGCCAGCTCAGCTGCCTCCTCGCCGGCCCTCCCCCTTCCCAGCAGGTCCTCAGCACCACCTTGGTGGTCTCATCGCCAGCCACCCCCCACGGGAACTCGCTGCAGGTGAGCAAAACGTTCCTCACCCATGGAAGACCCCGTGAATCCCCAAAGCCCGCCACAGGTAAATCATCTCTCTCCCAAAACCTGCATCCCACCCAGCTGGAGGAGTCATCCAGAGGGTTGTGTCCATTGTGTCCATCCCCACCCACGTCATGTGCGCAGTAAACGAGTCCTGGAGTCCTTTCATCCCCTGCCAGCCTTTGTCCTTGGCACACACGACACCGCTGGGCATCCTGAGCGTGGGGCCAGCGCTGGTGTCCATCTGCTCAGCAGCCCGTGGAACAAAGGCTTCTCTGGGTGTGCAGCCCACGCTGAGCTCTGCAAATGACATTAATTAGTCTATAATTAGTTCTTAGCCCCTCATGGTTCAGGACAGCGCGTCCACGTCAGCCCCACGTCGTGGACATCCTCCCCGGGGGCTTGTACAACGCAAGGAATTCACCCTGACATCACTGCTCCTCGTAAAATCCCAGATCTGAGGAAGCTTTTTCCATCTCTCAGGCTTGAGTTCGCTTCCTGGAATGGCTCGTGGTAAATCAGGAATTGGGGGTTTGGGTGGCAATCCCACACACCAGGGTTCTGCACAGCCTGGAAAGTTCAGGGTAAAATACAAACTGGATTTTCTCTTCTTCAGAGTCAAAAACCTCATCAATAATTATTTCTCCGTGTCAGCCCTGCCAAAGGCAAAAACCTCTACATGGACAGAACCCAGCTCACTTAGAATGAAAGAATCCCAGGATCATTCAGGTTGAAAAAGAGCTCCAAAAATATCAAATCCAACCTGTGACCCATCACCAAAGTGTCACCAAGACCAGAGCACCGAGTGCCACATCCAGCCATTTATTGGGCACTTCCAGGATGGGGACTCCACCACCTCTCTGAGCAATCCATTCTGATGTTTAATCCTCTTTTCTGGGAAGGAATTCCTTCTGCTCTCCAGCCTGGCCCCGTCTAGCAGGGAGCAGTGCTGGTGTGGGGCAGTGTGGATCTCAGGATCACGTGGAGTTGCAAGCACTGAGGCCAGAGCTCTCACAGAAACCCCAAAAACGCAGGATTGCCTCACCACAGATTTCCTTCACACTTTCACTACTCCCCTCGCTCATCCAGAGGGAATTTCCTGGGGAGGATTCATTTCTACCTCAGGATTTCTACCTCACCACCACCACTGCTGGTGGCTGATATCTGTGGGAAGCCCAGGATGTGATTGTTGGGATCCAAGAAACAAGGAAATCTCAGGATAATAAACCTGTAAGTCTGAACTTAGAGTCAAATACAGGGTTTGATCTAAGGCCTAGGAGAAGCTTCCCAAATGTAAGTGCTAGAACCATGAATGTGGACTTGTAATCAAAATAGAGACATGTTAAGCTAGGTAAAGAAACGTTTAAAATTTAGAATTCAATATATAGAGAATATAGAAATAATTACAGAGATGACAAGGTCTCTGTGGAGTGAGTTTGTGTAGTAAAATTAGATTAGTCAGAAAAGGTCATTATTAAATGAAATCTCTCATTATTAATTTATTAGTGTAAACATCCTAAGTGTTAATATTCTATTAGTTAATAAGTCATTAAAGGACAATACAAACTGGAGTCTCATAACTTCTTGCCATGCATTCAACACCTATAAAACACCTCACGCTTTTACTTCACATAGAAGATAAATAAACTGCAATTTCAAGCATCTACAAGTCCCATCTCTTTCCTCATCAAAAGAACTTCCCACAAACATTAAAGTTGGGCCAATTAGCCCACACATGATCAAGGTTTGATCCATTTTGGAACAAGGTGTGGTCCCTTCCAACCTGAACCATTCCATGATTCTGTGCAGGGCTGGGGAGTTCTCACTGACTTTACACCATCAAATAATTTCCCCGTGTCTTTCCAGAGGCTCAGCATCCAAGACCTTCCTTCAATTCATGTGCAATCACACACCAGATGACCTGGAGGGGTGATGGCTCAGCAAAACCTCAGAGTCTACCCCCACCAGTGGGAAAGAATCAGTTAAAAATACCAGAGTGGCTTGAATCCCTTTTCCTCTGAGGCCTGAATGAGCCTGAGGGAGGAAAGTGCTCCTCAAGGCCCTGACATCTGAATGTGCTGCTGAGGAAGAGGTGTGTATCCCATACACCATAATTCACCGGGCTTTGAAGGCTCCAAGTGGCCTCTGAATGACAATTTGCTCACAGAGGCCATAAATACACGACGGGGTTCGTTGGGCTTTGGTTAACATGGGAAACAACCAAAAAAAGGGGCTTTGGAATTGTGGTTTTGCATTTTTTCATCTGTGCTCTGCCCAACCCAGGAGCCTGAGGAACAGCAGGGTTTGGGGAGGGGTGATGGCTTCACCCAGCAGCGAAAAACAAGATTTTGAGTGCAATTAACAGCTCACTTTGCTGTCTGTGGTTATTTTTACTTATTGATTAATTGAGTGCAACTGCCTGGTGGAGTTCCCAGATTTTGGGAGAAAGAGATGTCGGAGAGATGGGAGAAAAAAAAACGGGGATGGAGATTCTTTATCTCAAAGCCTAAAGGAGCCCTGGGGGACCCAGCAGACACAATCATGGAAGATGCACCCACAGAAGTCACTGGCCAGCACTTTCCAAGGTGCTCCTCAGGTTTCCAACATAAAACTGCTTTGCAAGCAGAAAATACCCTCTCAGAGGAAATATTTCTCCACAACAGTTGATGGAAACCTCTTAGCCAGGCCCAAAACCCAGGACAGATTTTCCAGTGATGTCCATGCACACAGAAAACTTCTCCAGGTCTGCAGAGTGAAATCTCTCCAGGTTTTCTGCTTTTCACCACACCCTTGACCCTCAGCCTTTTCCACCCCAGCTAAGCTCAAGCAGTTTGATTGCAAAGCCACCAAAAAAGGTGTTGTTTGTCCATTTAACCAAAATCCCTTCAACGATTTTGTGGGGTGGAAAGAGGACACAGCCAAGAGGCTTCGCTGGAAGTTTCCCTGGATTTTTATCCCACGGATAAGAGATTAAACACATGGACATCCTTTGTGGGGTCCCAGAAAAGGGCTGGAGCTCCTGGATCTTGGCTGAGCAGAGGAAGACAAGAGCTTTGCAGGGATCTCATCCAAGGATTTTTTTTTTTCCCTAAGCAAAACAAGAATATTCTCTGGAAGCATCGAAAGCTTCTGCAAAGAGAAACAAAAGTTTCCAGCTTGGGTTTGGTTGGAGCCAAACCTGTGTCCTCATCCAGTGGGTGAGGGGCAAGGGTTAGGAGGGAAAAGTGCTTGGCTCTGGAGGAAAAAAGCCTCAGGCAAAGGAGAAATCCAATGAGAAATAATTTTTAAAACTCCAAAAGGAAGTTTCAGACCCCTCTTCACGATCCATGCCTGCAGCATTATCCTCCAGGAATTATTCAGATTTAATCTTCTGGCCCATGCTGCTCTTCCCCACCTCTGGAATTCCCGACATTCTGCTTCTCTGAGCATCCACCATCCTGGGGACCCCCAGCACCCACCTTGGTCCTGCCTCCAGAACCAAAATAACCCAGCAAAAATCCCTCTCTGGCAGCTCCATAAGGAGAAAAACAGGGCACCCTTGTTTTCAGTATCTATTCAGCGGCTTAAAAGAGCAGGAAATTTGGGCCATTTGCTTTATCCATTGTATCTTCTGTTATTCATCAATTTTGGAAAACAACCTCTAAAATTGTTTCCGGCTCCCCTTTCCCATGTAAATCACTCCAAGGTTTTGTGGTTTTGTCTTCCAAAAAGAAAAAAATAAAAAAAAAAAGGAAAGAAAAGAAAAGAAAAAATAGCCAAACATTCTGTTGTTCGCAGCAATATTTTTTTTTTTTTCACTTCATTCTAATTTAGCAACTCCGTGGAGCTCCCCTTTCCCTAAAAGCCTGGAAACAGAGGAAGCAGTTCCTGCCTGTGGCTGCACGCAAGCAGCAGATGCCACAGCTGAATGTTGTTTTCCTGTCCCCTCTCAGTGCCCCGTCAGCTCCTGCAGTGTCTGAGGGGACATCAACCAGCCCAGGGAATCACCCCCCTCCTGCAGGGTTCTCCTGACTCTGCTCCACGGAAAAGGTTCTTCACAGCCAGGGTGGGATGTTTGGGAAGTCAAAGATATTGAAATGTTCAGGTTTCAGGGAGAAAATTGGAATTTTTTTGTTTTTTTTCCTAAGTTTTTCTAGGTTTGGGAGGAGATGTGCAAAGAAAATTAAAATTGGGATGTGAGTAGAACCATGAGACACACGTGGAACCATGGTTTGGATATTTCCTGAGGGAAGGGCCAGGGCCAGCGTGGAGCAGGATAAACTGGGAATTCCTCTGGTTTTCCACCAGGGTCCTGCATCAACACATGGATGTTTCAGTAGATTCTTCACTTGCTGTTTCTCTCCAAGACCCAACTTCAAGACTCATCTAAAAATGTTTTAAAATATATTTTTGGTGGTTTAGGCTCCATTTAAATTAGATTTTGGGGAAGAATCTTTCCCTGTGAGGCTGGGAGGCTGTGGCACAGATTCCCAGAGCAGCTGGGCTGCCCCTGGATCCCTGGAAGTGCCCAAGGTGAGGCTGGACGGGATTTGGAGCAATCTGGGACAGTGGAAGGTGTCCCTGCCTGAATGAGAACTGGATGAGCTTTAAGGTCCCTTCCAACCCAAACCTTTCCATGATTTTATGATTTAGCTGCACCCGTTTCCTGTACCGAAGTGCAAGAAGACCCCAAATGCATCCACGGGGAGCCTGAACCTCCTCTAACCTTTCCCAGAAGGACCAGCAGGAAGCTGCAATGATCTCAGGATGTGCAGAGTCAGAGCAGCCAGTTTCCAGCAGGTTCACACACAGAGGAGGGGGGAAAAAAATCATCATAAAAAAAAAAAAAAAAAAAATCAAAGCGAAAATAAATATTCACGTTGCAGCTTTTGCTTCTGGAAATCCCCGGGTTGACCCGGAGTGAGTCAGGCGAATTGTTGACCTTGGAATTATGATGGGAATGCTGTGTGACATAAAAGGAGAGCAGAGCAGCCCAGCTGCAGCATGGGGCACTGGGATGAGCCAGGAGCTGATGAGCTCAACGGCCCAACCCTGCTGAAAATGTTGGTGTGGGAAGAGGGGACTGCTGCATTCCAGCAGAAAGGTAAATCCAAGGAAAAACAGCTCCTCAGAGGCTGCACCCGGCATGGAAACAGCCCATCAAACCCACAGGGATGGGTAAAAACAAGTTGCCTGAATAGTTCAGCAGAGTATTCCCATTTTAATCAGATTTTTTCCAGGTTTTGAGGAACCTCATCCAATGCCTCAAAGCAAGCAGAGAAAGAAAATCCAGTTCAATGTGGTTTGGCCAGGAAAAGTTTCTCAACCAAATATCCTGGCAAAGCCAAGCTCATTTTTTGGACCAAGCTGACCCACCTAAGGAGGCGTGGAAGTGAGTAATTAACTAATTAATTGATTTTAGAGTTGTCACTACTCTGGGAAGATAAGCAGGGAGGGAAGGTGGGCGTCAGTCGCTGTCAGGAGAGAAAGGTCAGATCCTGAAAGCTCATCCCACACTGGGAATCCAGTTATGGAATTATGGGAAATGTGGGCTGGTCAGGCACACGTTTCTCCTGTGGATGGCAGGTTACCCTTCCTTCCTCTTGGACTGAAAAATCCCCTTTTTTCCTGGAACAAGCAAAACTTAGGAGGAAATTGCAATGACTTTTTTTTTCCCCTAAGCAATTTCTTTGGTTGCCAAGGGGAAAATCCAAACGGCGCATCCAAGTCAGACCTTGGGAAGTTTCATTATGGATTTATCCTCGAAGCTATCACTGCTCCTTCTGGTGCCCAGAAGCACAATGGAACACGGCTTTTTACTGGGAAAATCCCACTGATCACAGGAGTAAGACAGAGATAAGAGCATTTGGATTGTTCAGGAGAAGAGAAGGCACTGAGGAGACCGTGGAGCCCCTTCCAGTGTTTAAAGGGGCTCCAAAATTGCTGGAGAGGGACTTTGCAAAAATACCTGGAGAGATGGGACAAGGGGGAATGGCTTCCCACTGACACAGGGCAAGGTTAGATGGACATCAAGAAGGAATTTGGATATTGGGAATTAGATCAGCTTTTAGATCTCTTCCAAACCAAACCTTTCCACGATTCTGTGAGCACGGGAACGAAGCCAGACTCGTCTGAGGAGTTGATACCGGCGCACTTCCCGCAGCTCGGTTTTTATTCCCCTCACGATTTCCCAGATGCGAGGATCTCTGCAGTCCCAGGAGAGCCCAGAATGCACAGAACAGTCCAGGTTTGCAGCCCGTGCTGCTGAAGGAGTCTGCAGTGGTTTGTTGGTGTTCTCAAGGCAGTTTATCAGTTCCTTA
>VXBU01006985.1:9188-23236 GCA_013400315.1 Bombycilla garrulus
TCAGGTTCCCCCACCCCCACAACAAATGGGACAAAATTCTATAGGTAAAGAGAACGAAAGGGACAACACCCCAACCCCCCACAACAAACTAGGAATTTATAATTCTCAGGTGACTCAATTAATGAACTACTTGCCATGTCTGTAATCAAACACATGCATTTTTGTTAACCACTCAGTTGCAAAAGACAAAAGGATTAACTTATTTCAGGTCCTGCTGCTGCATAAGTGGTCTTCTTGAGCCTCTTCAACATCTCAGTGGTAAAGCACATCAATGTATACCAAGAAGNGAAAAATTATTAAATATGTCAGAACACAGAACTACAGGACAGTTAGGTTTGCAAGTGACCTCTATATATTTTCTAGTCCAACCCCCATGTCCAGGCAGAAGCCATTTTGACTTGAAATATTTTGTTCTGACAGCAATGAACTATGCAGAATTTTATTTAGAAACTCAGTTATTCTTTCTGGATTTAGTTTATTTTCTGGAACTTTTTGGAATAGGAAAAATTAAATGAAATGAAAGTATTTGTGGTATGAGTTAAGTAATAAGCTTCCTCACCAAAAATCTGTCATTTGAATACTAGATGTATTACAGCCGAAATCTCTGAGACATTTTCATTTTTTTTTATTCCCTAAATATTACTTTTTTCATCTATACATCTAGCAATTTACCTCACATTTTAAAGAACTAATTGAAAATCAAAGTTTAGCTGGATCCTTCAACAGATCTATAACAATATATGAAATAGGACATCAATTTTCCTATGTATATGTATAGTTTTCTACAGAAAAACAATACCCATTATTTAATATACAATGAGAAATACATTAAGAACTTCGAATTTAATTGATTTTCACTAGTGAAGACATGCAGGTAGTTGTTCTGTCTTGAGATACTGTCTACAACTGTGACCCAGTTCTTCCTCACAGTCTTACTGTTCCTCTGGCTTCTCTTTTACATTAGAGAGCTTTCTATGTATTTTCAAATATTGGGATCTGTTTAAACAAATAAATAGATAGACCCAAGTAAACTGTGGTCACACAAACTATGCAGCCACTAGATGGTGGCTCCAAGCAGCAAAGGAGTGATGTGCAGATGAAGTCAGTATTTGCAGAGTGGGTCCTAGACAGGGTGTTTGTCTATGGCTTAACAGTACATCTAAAGAGATTTTAATTTCTCTGTATTCTCAAACTTGTTCAATGCAAATGTTCAAAAGTATCAAGGTCTTCATAGCCTCTCCTTTCTGATTGTTTCTGTGTTTGTCTTATTGTAAAGTAAGGTAAACAATTTTACTTATGTTTCAAATTCTTCTCAAAACAGCAAAATAACCAGTTGTGAAGGAGATGTGAGGGAAAAAAATGAAGTTACAGAAAAAAAATTAACCTTTTTCCTTTGAAGTTTTAAATAAAAGAAGAAACCACAGCATAAGTACCTATCCATGCACACTCAAGGGATAAAGCTTTTGAGCTTTTGACAGAGAGGAAGAGCTCATGTCCATGGTCTGCTAGGCTCATGCAAAAAGCCCAAATGAGAGCTCCTTTTGTGGAGGACTACATTGTTGTTTACACTGGGTTTTGGATACCTTGTATGCACTGATGTATGGGATGTTTGCAATAAAGTTGTTCTTTCCCCAGTCTCTCTCTCTCTCTGGTGGTGGGTCCTGTTCTCCCCGGCCGCGGGATTTGGCTTCTCCCTTCGTCCCATTGGCTGGTGGTCTCCCTTCCCAGCTTCCCCCTGTCCCCTAGGGGATAAAACTTCCCGGGAGATAGGGCTCGGGTCTCTTTTTCTCTCTGCTCCTGTGTAGGCAACTGCTCCCAACCTTTCCCCATGCTCTGCCTACAGATAAAGTCTTGAATTTAACCAGAACTCTGCAGAAAGAAAATAGAGCATCTCTTCCTCATCCTTGTANCAGATAAAGTCTTGAATTTAACCAGAACTCTGCAGAAAGAAAATAGAGCATCTCTCTTCCTCATCCTTGTAGCAATTCTTCTAAGCCTAAGGCTTGTCAGTTTAGCCTTCAGGACACAGAGAATGACTTCAAGCTCCCTTATTTGTCTCTGCTTCAGCATTAAAAAAATAAACACTATAAGGATTACTTAATAAGGAATTATAAAGCCTTTTGGTGGCAAATATCTTTCTGTGTTTCCTGATGGGGGTCAGAGTGAATGCCTCTGAGAACAACCAGACTTGTATTCTTTACAGATGAAAATATGCTTGATTTTTGTTGGGAATAAGTTCCAGAAGGTTTAATATAGAGAGAGATCATTTCAGGATATTATATCCAAAAAGGTGGCACCCATCTGACTCTGGCAGCCATCACTTTGTACGCTTTTGGAGACCATTATCAGACATCTCCACTTCCAACAGATAGGTGATTCAAAAGCAATATCTGCAGCTTTCAGTAATTCAAATGCAAATGTGAAGCTGCTTCTTTTCGAAATAACACTGGTTTGAAGATGGTTGGCTATGTCATTAGACATTTGGCTTAAAATAAATTAATAATATAATATGTCACAGTTGCATACCATTATTTTTTATTACTTTCTTAAGTTAATCTATAAAATTTTACAGCGCCTGTTGTACAATACACACCATTTTCCCAATTCCTTAATGAGTGATTCTGAGTGACAGCACCTCCATCTTGTGGTAAACTGGAGAAACAGATCTTCTTTAATGCTATCTGCCAGAAAGTACCTCTGAAAACACTGTGGTAATACAGATCTATCCAGACTGGATTATGGCTCCAGGTCCTTCAGGGAGTTTCAGGTGATTTCTCTTTACCTCCATGTGGCATGCCATGTGGGACAGTCCTCCTTGTCCCTGCGGAAACCCTGCTTCTTACAGGCAACAGCAGGGAAACCTCCTTGCTAATGAATGAGGGAAGTACTCTCAGTGAATGAAGAACTAGTGCTTTCAATGAATAGAGCATCGAGGATTTAAAAGGTTTATAAATACCTGACACAGAGGAAACTTCCAATTACCCTCATTCTGGTGCAATTATAAAGGGTTTGTTTCCTGAGGGTATATCAAAGCAGTTTTCCACTGCCATAGTTGACTATGAGTGTGAATGAGGATGTGTGTGTAGTGTCTGTAGTTTGGGTTTAAATTTTATAATTTGGACCAATCTAATCTGAAAAGAGAAATGATTTTCAAGTTCAAGAAGACATTCTTCATGACTTTCCAAAACTTAGCTAATCACTGCTCCTGTCTGGACTTTTGAAAGCCACCAAACACAGTTTGAATACCTGCATTGGGCTATCACATGAGAGTCTAATTTATTTCTACTTTGTTTCCATTGGTTTTTCTGGTTTTCTATCACTCAGATACTGTGTGCTGTGAATGCAGAAAGTAAGATATTTAGCAGGCAAGTCAGCTGGATGCCAAAAATGAAATTCCTCCCACTTTGTACTGTGCTATCCCAGCAGTGCCCTGTTTAACAGGACAGTTCCCGATAATTAGTCATCATACCCAGTGCCCTCACCCTCTCATTGTGCCCAATGTGCTACAGCACCATAACTGTCTTGGATATATATTAAATTCTTGCTTATTTTGGGAAATTCAAAACTATGCACATTACTCAGTGTGGTCTCACAAGAGGTAATCACACCCATTGATCTGTTTCCCTCAATCTTGTTTGGAGAGGAGTGTGCTGGTAGTCTTCATTGCCACAGGGACACACTGCTGACTCAATTCATCTTTCTTCTCTAGGACCTCCAGGTCTTTTTCTGCAGAGCTCATTTTTAGCCTTTTGGTTTCCAGTCTATGCTGTTGGATGGAATTGCTGTATACTGGCTGCTTTTTTCACTGGTGAATTTCATGGGATTTCTGTCAGATTCTGTTTTCAGTCTGTCAAAGCCACTTAAATGGCAATTGTAAGCAGTACTCACAGAAGGAGTAGCACATCATTTGGACCAAAAATTATTACTGCATACTAACTTAAGAACATAAAAACGTCTGTTCTATAATGTCCAATATTTTATCTCTGACTGTGGTCATCAGAGAATACTACCATAAACCAAGAAAATTTAAAATTATCTGTGCTCTTCTATGAGCTACTGTCTCTAGCAGATCAGTAGTTTAGGAAACTCATAATCTGATATAGGCATTTCAACCTTTTCTCTTCAATAGCAGGAAAAGAACTGACTTCATTTATAATTTTTGCTGACATACCTCATTAATTCAAAATGGTGGATGATGATGGATTTTACAAAGAAACTTTCTTATTGTTTAAGTTTCCTTCCTCAAAATGTTTTTTATACTTTGTACTGAAAAATCAGAAAAAGTAATCCACATTTCAGCACATGCACCATTCATGCTTCTCCTGTCCCAGCTTAGTTCCGCTTTGCTTTTAGAGCAGAATGTGTTAAAATGTTTTCTGTTCCGTTCTTCAATGCTTTCCTTGCAGTATCTAGCATCAGACTGACATTTTTGACTGTTGCTGAGCAATGAGCTGGCATTTTTGTATAACCCTTCCCAGGAACTTAAACATTTCTTCCTGGTGTGTCAATAGGTGATTAACCAACATCTTGGGTGTGTACTTTATTTTCTCCTCTACCTGTTGTTTTGTGTTTATTGGCACTGAGTTTCACCTGCCGTCCTGCTGCCCTGTCACCTGCAGGACACTTGCGCAGCTCTCCAAATTTTTCTTTACTTTAGCTTGCTCGGAGCAAGGGAAGGGTGTGCCACAGCAAAGGCTTTACAGGCAAAAATTGGTTTGACTGAAAGTAATTTCATTTAAAATCACAGGCTGAAAAGATTTTTATCCTGAAACATAGCTTTTTAGTCATAGCTGCATACCATGGTCTTGGTCTCCTTGCAAGTCACAGCTCCTATGTGAGTTTTGGCTTTGGAAGGTGATGGAATGGAAAACACAACATAACCTGCCTGTTTTTCCTGTTTTTCTGAAGGCTGAAACCTTCCTTACCGGGATTCAACTGGTTTCCAGCAACTGCTGTTCACTTTGGGCTGTTCCTATGTCATTAAACACATACATGGTCTCTTAACATAGCACCAACTCCCCTTATGAGGCATCTGATGGACAGCCACAGCTGCTCCCACAGTCATGGGTGGCTGGAGCAGGGAAGCTCTTGTCCTTCCCTTCCTGCATTTCTACAGTCATGGTGCTGCAGTACACTTAAGTTAAGTCCTGTTCAATAAAACTGACTTGAAATCCAGTTTGTGCTGCTGTAGTGGCCCTCAACAACCAGCTTTCATAATACACATTTCTTTAGCTCTGTGCTGAGAAAACCCCCCCCCAAAAAAATGGCTGTCATCACAGACATCTGCTGCTTTATATTGGGTTACACACTAGCAGCAGAGCTCTTTACATCTAGGAACTCCAGTCCTGCAAATGTTACATAAACACATATAGATATGTAAAATATATATTCATATAATAATGTGTATAGTATTCTACATATATATAAAATGTTATTCATAAAAAAGTATATATGCACATGTACAGAAATGAACAATCAGACTCAAATGAGAAAACAAAACAAAGAAAAAGATGTGTGTATGTGTGTAATGAGACAGAATTTCAAAGCAAGAATGTCAAACTTTGGTTCTTCAATTCCTTTAATTTTAACAGGACATACAGAATGATAGAAAGTAGAAATTTGATCCTAAAAGGTAATGGTGACATTGCAATACTTTGTATGTTCCACATGGAGCCCTTTTGCATTCATTACTTCAGATTAGCACCTGAATGGTGAAATGTAAACTGCTAATATCTCCAGCTGATTTTACACCAGTGTTAACACTTGAAAAATCATCATTTAAAGAATGGCAACATTTGCTGAGTAGACTCTAATGACTTAATTCCAATCTCAGCCCACCCTTTTTTGATATCCACATCCAAAAATGTTCAGTCAATGCTGGGGTAAGAAAAAGTTCATGATAAAATAAGAATTGGTTTCCATGCTATCTCTACCCCTCTTTTTTAGAGTCAATTTACCTAAAATAAGTTTTTCATATGCATAAATCCTTAGAACATTTTACATATCCTTCATAAAATGTTTATATGCTTTCAGGAAAATTGCATGTGTCATTCAAAAAAAATTGTTCCCCATGTGGATGGGTTTGACAAAGTATTTTATTCTCTTCCATTTTCACCTCAGCTTCAGTGTCTTGTGTACTTTTTACTAAAAAGAAAATTTAAAAATACCAACATTATCCTTTCAAATACTACTCAATCTTTCACATATGAAATATGTTTTCTCTTACAGAAGTTAGATTCTACCAAGAGGCATTAAAACATAGCACACAAAGTTTCTTGTTTTGAATTAATTCATGCTTAAGCTCTGAGTTTGCATAAATTATATCTAGAAACCACACACCACCAAATCTTTGGAATGTTAAGTATCTGAAATTTATATGGAGTTCAATGAATGTTCTTACATTCCTGTCTACCTGAGAGAAGGATCAGACCATCAGTTTGGAAAACCATGATCGCTTACTGCTCTTTATACCATATTTCATGTTTCTGCTCTGGGTTTACAAATGTGTTTGCATTGTATTTCACTCTCAAAAACAGAAGGTGCGAAGGAAAGTGCATTGGTGAGGATCACTGAAGGAAAAGCAAAAATATTGATTGTTTTTCTCTCATTTACTTAAAAGGCAATGCTTCTGGTATTATTCAGCAGTCTTTGGCTCGCTTCCCCCTTATAATGGTATCTGTTTCCCATTGTTAAAGATTCTTCATCCAGGCTAGTCTATTATTTCTGGAATTTGTAGAAAGGTTAGTGAGTCTCTAGAGTTGTGATTACTTTTTCTAGCTGACATTTATTGATCTCATTACCTTCATGCTCATATTTCAAAAAACTTTTTTTTTACATTTTGTTACCATTTCAAAGATGACAGAAATACTGCAGTGCTCACTGTATTAGAACTGTATGTAATTAAAATTTGTACTCTGTGTTTCATCAGAAATTCATTGCCAAACCTCAGCATGTGTTGTTTACAAATTAGATTGTTATAATTAGAACACCAAATGACTGCAAAAATAGAGACTGAATTTATATTTGAAACAAACATCTATTTTATTTCTGCACAGAAATCTCTGACATTTTTGACCATAAGCAAGTTGCTAGATGCTACTTTGTAGAAACCAGATGACATCCTTACCTCTGCAGATGCCAGCAAGCCCATGAAACAGCTTAGGAGATACCACAGGGGAGGTAGGAGATATACAATTCTTGTGCTAGGTTTTTACTGAGGAGTGAACTTCACCTCTTGATTTTACTGCATATTTCCTTTCTCTATTATTAATTATCACAGAAATTAATGTGATTACAATAGTATTAGCCTTTTTTTTTTAATGGTACAAAGAAATTTTGCTACTACTTGAATGGATTTTACAGAATTCTTAAAATATGTAAACTTATTAAGGAACAAAACTAGGCCATAATACACTTAAAAACTTCCTGGTATATTTGTCTAGTTTAGGAGAAGGTATGTAGGTGTCAGTCTTAAAAAGTACTATTGCTTCATAGATATACAATAACATGAGTGACTCCTGAATTCCAGAAGATTACAGCTGACAAATGCTACTGTCAGTTTGAAATTTCTCGTACACCTTTCATATTTTGTAAAGCCTTTTTAAAGGTTGCATGCTGAAGTATTAATGTGGACAGATGATGAAATTCTGGCAACAGGATATATACAGAACTAATAGGGTGATCTTGTGGTAGTACATAATAAATACTTCCATGGAAACATGAAGACCTGAGATACCTTAGGTAATACAGTGGTTTAATGGGTGTGAACCGCTCAGACTCAAGTTCTGTACTGCTTTGCTGAAGACTGCTAAATCACTTCCCTGTCACTAGGCTCCCTAAAAGAATAAATTGTCACTTTGCTGAAGTGGGGAAAAAGAAAAACAGCACGGGAAATAAATTGGTAGAGGTGTTGACATTTAAAGCATTTAAACGTCTGTATTATTCCATTAATATATGGATACTAGACACATTTATATATCTATAAAATGATACATATGTAATATATATATATTTATATAGAATAGATATAGAATAGATATAGATATAGATATAGATATAGATATAGATATAGATATAAATATAGAAATAAATATAGATATATAAATCTAAAACAACTTATATTGCTGGAGTTCAGCAAAACTTATATCTATTTATTGCTTCTCAAGTTATGCAAAAGAGTTGCTTTCTTCTTATGATTTTTTATCTGGAATGGCTTAGTGAACTACCACACTAAGTGGCTCTCTAAATGGAGAATATAGTTGTAGTTATTTGTCACTTACTTCTTATGACCAGAATGTATAGAGTACCTAGATCACTGACCTTTATCCAACTTGTCTGACATCTCACAATTCCTCCTTGAGCTTCTTTTCCCATGAAAAAGGAATTTTCTTTAACTTCATAAGAAGGCAATATGAGTTTTTCTCTTGACAAATGTGACGTGAGAATCCTTTGTAAACTCTACATGATCTTATGCAGATTGATGGGCTTCAGACATATGTGCTGGCAGTCTCTGGGTGACTCATGGAAATGCTAGTGCCAGACAAAAAGGGTGATAGTAACTTGCCCAGCTGGAATTGTCTGTTGATATCACTGAGCTGTTGTGTGAATTTGCACACAGTGGGTGCAAGCATGTAAGAATGTTGTGGAAGTATAAGGTAAAATACTTTTGCAGACAGTACTGGGAGTAAGGAGATGTGACTGGAAATAACCACGTGATGGAAGCTGCCCTCATCATTCCTTTGCAATGAGCGTCCTCTCCTGTTTCTAGCTGCTTCATTACGGTTGTCCTTGGAGCTCTCCTTGAATTAAAGGAGTATGAGTTGGAAAGGGATTGACAGTTGTGGGTATGTTGGCTATTGAAACTAAAGTATCTGTGGCTGAAGCATATGCTGGCAGCCTCACAGGCTGTGGCTATCATGGGTAACTATGGTACTATAGTATTTGCTATCTTTTTACATCATTTTAAAATAATTTGAAAATATATTTTCTTCAGTTAATATTCAAGTCTGATTATAATAACAAAAATGCAGTAATTTTACTCACCTTTTAGATTTTAAGGCCACTAGCACATACAGTGCTAACCTCAGGAGATCAGTCTCACGGTCATCAACAAGCAACAAAAAATGTGAATCACCTGTCTTGTGGATGTCAAGTATATAATTAAAATTTTGATAGGATTTAACAGAAAGAAAATGTAACACAACTGCAGGATGTGAAATGCAAACCATATTCTTCCTTTAGAAAGAGATTGATGTATTAAATATTTATGCAAACATAATAAATTGACAAGTGTATGAAACACTGCTACATCTTCATCTCTTCCATATATCATCTGTCTGAAGAAAAGGATTTGCTACTAAAATAGAATTGGTGTTCTGCTATATAATTTTCATAACAGTAGCTACTTGTCACTGTTTTTTCTATATGCACCCTAATAGAGGTGAGGATTTTAGCTAACATAAGAAGAAGCCAAAGGATACTATTTCTGAAGAGACAAAATATACTTACACCATTGGACACGCTCTGGAAATCCTGAGCTCTTGTTAACACAGGGTTAATGTTCTATTTGCATTACTGATCCATTAATTTAGGTGAATGGCATATCCATCAACCTTCTGAAAATAATAGCTCTATTGCATATTTTTAACTGATTATGAAATTAGCAGTTTTCCTGATATCCCAGTGCTAGTAATGCTTAGCATTCTTCTTTATGACTGTAGTGACAGTATTGAGTAATTCTCACAATAACTCCAAAGTAAATATTACATTGGGTTTTTTTAGTGATAAAGTATACAGAGGAACTGCTGAATGTCACATAAAACAATAGAGGTTTAAAGTTACCATTTCACTAAAAAAACACCAAAGCTTTATTCAGACCAGCTTACCTTGTGTATTTTACATTCACCAGGATGAAACTTCATAAAATGTTCCCCAAAATATATCGTTCACTAAGAAAAACAAATGAAACATTCAGACTAAAATTTATTAATGTGATCCACAGAAATGTTGATTATTTCTAATATATGGGTCACACTTTCAGATAATTGTGATTCTTTCGGGATTTTAGATTATTTATGTAAGTAGAATAAGAGGAAAACTAATGTAAACATACATTTAAGACTTGTTATCATACATCAACATACTTAACAGTTGAAAGTTTCTGAAGAAACTGATTCTGCCAACCTCAAAAATGTGTCACCGGTTTCAGTGGAGCAGGAGTTGACTTTTCATGTGAATCCAGAGGAATTAGCTGTAGCTGTGGACCACTAGAATGGAGAGGAGCGAGAGGCTGGATGTACAGGCTAGGGAAACAGAGTGGAGGGAAATTTAGTTTAGGCTATTATAATCCAAAGATCTGCACATATATTTCCAGGACTTAATTGGCAACTTTAAGATCTCTTTTATGTCCGAATATACTTTAAAGCTACTAAGACCTTTCTGTTATACTTCAGGAACCTCCCTGTGTGTTTTCATACCTGATTTTTCTTGCCAAGATGTTGATTTCCCCCACTTCATCCTCTCCCTCTCTACTGTGGGGACGACTTGTAAAAAATCACATCAGTATTGGACTATGTTTTTACTGTAGGGTTAATTTGGGTTCTCCAACATTGGAAAACATGTTAACTTAAGTGAGAATAATCAGACTGTGAAACAGTACTCAAGCTGTGTGTCTACACACCTTCTGTCCTTGTTTGCTTGTAAAAGTAAAATTTCTAGGGGTGTAGTGCCAGAAGATGCTTTGCACTCTTTGAATTTTCTCATATCTGGAGGCATGGGGAAAGATGTCTTTGTTCTTTCTAGGCACAGCAATGGGAGTGTAGAAAACATTTTAGAACTCTGGCCCTTAAGGAGATCTAGCCTGTATCCACAGGCCAATCATGCTAACTGTAGTTTTCACCTATACAGCAGAAAATATTGGTATAATGGACTTTGTGTGCAGGTGGAACTCAGATCAAGAGCAACATTTGAATTACAGTTCAAATAAAATTTAAAAGGCAGATAGGGTTTTATGGGTATGTATATACAGTACTATCCAATGCTGCAAAGAAACATATGAATTAGCTCGACCATTAAAATTAGTATGACTGTATTAATATAGTCCTGATATTCAGATAATATTTATATCAGAACTAGCATCCTTAGATCTAGGCTGGGTATTTAATTTAGACACCGCATTGTGCAATAAGAACAATCCCTACGAAGAATAATTAGAAAATGCTTACAAATTTTTTTGGGGGGTACAAAAAATGCTAAGTAATCTTTATTAACAATTAAAAAGTCAGTAAACTGAGAGGACAGATGAACTGGAGAACCTTTCATTATTCTAATCATCATCTCTTGATGACAGCTGGCCTGCTTCTCTACTTCCTTGCATCTTGAAAATTCACTAACACTTCTGCAAAGAAAGCATAATGTTCTGAAAGGCAGTTTTTTACATCCACTGTGCTCAGCTGAAAACTACTTTATGAGATCTAAGGTAGTGAAGGATTGGACCCAGATGAAAGTACTGATAGTTAAGGCTCATATTTCTACATGACTTGTGATGAAAGACAAGAAGGTGCTGCCTCTCCAGACACTTTGGGGAATGTTCAGGGAGTGATATAATTAATAACTAGCCATTCCATTTGACAACTCTTAATCTCATTTTCTCAGGCTTGTGTCCTACAGATTATTTATAAATGAGATTGGTGGTCATAGTAACTATTCCCCTGAGTTTGCAAAGTGAAGGGAGCCCAAAATGACTTCTACTTTTCACAGCAGGGCCAATTGAGCACATCATCCTCCTCAGCAGGATAAAATGAATACTGTGCAGTCTACTCTGGGGAAAATAATTTCTGTTTTGTGCAATACTACTAAATGAACTGGGGAAGACTCTGTAAGTTCAAGGAGGAAAGTACTGTCCCTTGAATCTATGGCAAAGCACTTGCACCATTTAAACTTGTGCTGAACCTCCTCTGCAGGTGATGTGGCCAGTCTGACTGCATGGCTGCAACACACCATCATACATCTCCAGCCGATGCACGTGGCCTGGGTCTTCTGCACCTTCTCCCTCACCTTGTAACAGAGCATCAGCAGCCTCATGAAGCAAACAACTTTTCATGTCTCTTCACAACAGAAAAGGAATGGAGACCTCTATGCAAGTTATTGTGATGAGATGTAAATTCTCACTCTGTTTGTATTCTGAGAAAAAACAGCTGCATCATAGAGAAGTAAAGTTTTTGGAAGTTAATTTCATTGCCAAAGTGAAAAGGTGCTTGTCTATACTTCCAGATACATTTTCAGTGTGGAGTCAGAAAGTTAAACTGCAGACCAAAATTCAAAGTGAAGATAACCGATGAAGGTACTTTTATCTTTAACAGGCTTGCAGAGGAATTATTGGAGGAAGAACTTGCAATTAACAATATATATGGCAACAAGAACTTAAAAACATAAAAATACATATGCCAACAAGAATAGATTTCAAGTCACATAGCTGTGCCTTCTGTGACTTGTAGGAGGAAATCACGAAAGCTCCTTTTCACCACCAAATTAACAGTGGACTACTTTTTTTTATCAGTACAGTATCACAATTTCTCAAACTCCACTTTACAATGCAATTTCTTCCTTCAGAAAAGTCCTCCAGAGGCCTTTTGCAGGGATTGTATTACTACCAGGCTTCAAAGCCTGATCTGTACTGATTCATGAGACTGTTTAATCTATGATGCACAACACCCTTTGGCAAAGAGTCCCACAGCTCAACCACACATAACGCAAAGAACTGAATCCTTTAATTTATTTCACACCTCAATTTTACTACCTTAATTTGACCCCCACCTAAAAGTTTTTTACATTACAAAACACTGTATAATGATTAACATATAAATGTTCTTATTACATTACTTCCAACTTTGGTTATTCTAGATTCAGAACTATAATAGTCTATATTTATTAATAAAATACATATTAATACATTTGACAATTTGTATATACATACGTATACACACATATAGTAAAACTTGATATGGTATGTGAAACACTATACAATGCTGCATACCAGGACAGTACAACACTATTTTACATAAACAGTCAAAAAATAACATTTGATTTCTCATGATCTCTTTATCAGTTTGGTGGAATGTGAGATTTTCCTTTTATTTACATTAGGTTCACAGAAAAAAGCTCTTGAGAATCTAAAATTAGAATGATTGTGGTGTATCAGTTTCATTCATTAAGTAACTGAAAGCATATACTTTTAGGAGATTAAGTGGAAAAACTGAAACAATTCTTATCTACAGTTTAAAGCAATCTGCTTTGAAGAAATTAATGATCTGCAGGTGAGTACTAAGGCTGTGTGATTTATTGATTTATTTTATCGACTCAGCAAGCAGCAGAGCAGAGACAATACTTGTGACCTGATGAGAAGGAACTGAGTCTTCACAAGCGGGTCCAAGGTACCTTGCACTTCTGTCTTGCAAAAAGAGAGAGGAACAACCTGTTCCAGCTATTTAGTGGTGGAAGATTTTCAAACCTGCGATTCTGTATATATCATTTAGGGGGTAAATGACGCCACGCACCTAAATTCACGCGCGTTCAGGGGAGATGATGGAGACAAGCCCAGGCACAAGCCGGGGGATGTGCGGGCAGCCCGGCAGCTGCACGCAGCCCTCCCCGCAGCCCGGGGCTAGCCCGCGCTCCCAGCCGACGCAGTGGAGCTTCCCGGCACCACGCCTGGCTGCCGAGTGTCCGTGGTGTTCACGTCCCCTGCCCGGGACAGCCCGCGGGACGGCGGAGGGGAAGGGGGGTGAGGGGATGCCGGGGACAGGTGGAAGCGCAGCCACAGGTAAGCGGGGAAGGGACGTTACCTGCCAACATCAAGGACGGGAAAGTTGGGCGAAGAGAAGGGGGGCAGTCAGCGCACCTCGCTGCCTTCCACCCTATTCCCGGCCGCTCCGCCCGGCGTTGCCGGCGCTGCTCCCCTCCCCGCGGCGGCGAGGGGCAATGTACTCCCAGCCGCCGCCGCCCCCGCTCCGGCCCTACCCCTCCTCCGCCCCCCTCGCACCGCCTCTCCC
>VXBU01006985.1:23275-41137 GCA_013400315.1 Bombycilla garrulus
CTGCGGCGGCCGTGCGGGAGGAGTGGGGTGCCGGGGACTGTGTGCGGCGGCCGGCTGCGTCCACCAGCCAGCCCAGCGCCGGGGACAACCATGGGGAGCAGCCGCCGCTCCAGCTGCAGCCGAGAAACTCCCCTCCGGATGTCGGCTGTGGGTGGCCTGGTCTGAGCAGCAGGAGGAGGAGGGAGAGGAGGAAGGGCCGTAGCAGCGGCGGACTGTGCAAGTTGCGCTCTGCCCTTGTTCTCCCCGGCCCGTCTCCCACCCGCGGAGCAGCATGCGGAGTGGCCTCCGCGCTCCCTCAGATGTGCTCTGGCTGCCGCCGCCTTCAGTGCATCGTGCTGCTGGCGGCGCTCACCCGGGCGCTGGATGAGACGGGAGCAGGGAGATCGCTGCTGCGGTTCCGCCCGCTCCTTCATGCGGGCTTCTGCTCCGGCGGAGCTAGCACCGCGGCCGCGGAGGAGCCGGGCTGCCCTCGCAGCCCGCGCCCGGCCGCCCGGGGGGCCCGCATGGCTTGCTACTTGGTCATCAGCTCCCGGCACCTCAGCAACGGGCACTACCGCGGCATCAAAGGCGTCTTCAGGGGACCGCTCTGCAAGAAGGGCGCTCGCTCGCCGGTAACTGCCACCTCCTCGCCCCCTCCCTCACTTGCCCCCCGCACGGTAGGAGCGGTGCGGGCGGTGCCTGCGCTGGGGGCGGCCGGCGCGGCGCGGCTGCGGGGGGCGCGGGGCNGGGAGAGGTTAATTCCTGATGCTTTGGTGAGAAGTTGGAGGCTGGTAGAGGGGAAAGCGCCGTGGCGGCTCCAGGTGTCGCGGTTTAGTACTTGTCCCAGGTTTTTAGGCGGCGGAGGAGGGAAGAGATCGTCCTTGTGGTTTCATCTGCCAAAAATGTACTTGCGAGTTTGTCTGCGGCGCGCTGTGAACTATCTGTCGAGACCGACACCTGGGTAGAACACGCGTGAAGTTTGGGGCGGTCCTGCGGAGACTGCACACCCGTCGAACTAACCTGGACGGTGTCCGTGAGCCGCTAAAGGCGTCTCGTAGGGGGTAACGTGAGTCCCGTGCTTTGGGGACAGCGGGGGCCGGGGGAGCCGCCGAGCGCAGGTGCCCAGGCGGTGACGATGCCCCGCTCCTCTCCTCCGCCTTCCGTGGTGGTTGTGCTATCGCAACCGCCTCCGTAGTCCCGACTGAACTTTGCCTATCACACTGCCTGGTGTCAGCGTGTGACATCCGGAGGCGTACGGACCTGCCACCCGCCGAGCCGGCCTTGCACGAGTACCAGGGACACCTTGAGCCCACCGGTGGGATTCCCTGGGCTTCGGCAATGCCAGGTTTTGCCCCGTAACACACCTGCACCTTAAATTCCTTTTAAGTCTGCTTTCTCTTTTTTGACTTTCAGTGACCAAAAATGACAAATGTTTTGCTATGCTTCCAAAATCCCTTGTGTGTTGTGCACCAGACCTCTGATAGAGCATCTGCAGGTTCTTCCTTTGCACTGCTGTGTCTGTCATGTGTGGTAAAGCACAACTGTGCCACAGGTATCATTGATCAGTCATTGGCTGAGCTGAGTTTGTGTTCTTTGACCCATGGAGCTGATCCACTTTCCATTTTAGTGTGTGGAACTCCCTGAAATGCAGGCAACATTTACTGAGGTCTGTGCTCAAAATTAGGTCAAAAGGGAAAGATCTCAAAGATCTAAAATGGGAACAAGCCTGGTTGTAAATACTTGTGATTTAGTAGAACTTTAACAACTGATGTTCAAGTCAAGCAGTATCAGAAGCATGGGAAGATACTACCCTCTGAATGTTGTGTTCCAAATCACTCACTTTCCAATTTCTTTCCCTTTTTAACTGCCTAGTGAGTATTCACACCACTCCTCTCCATCTAAATACTTCATGAAATAAATTTGTCTGACTCCACTAACCAATCATCATTTTAAACACCATTCCACTAACAAATATTAATTTTAAACATAGTTCTGCTACTGGGTGGGAGTAATTTTTGTTAATATGTCAGTAATAGAGAAGAAGACCAATGAAAATTTGCATTCGTTATTCTTTAAAGATATATTTTTCTAAAGGATTTTGTTTTAAATTGAAGCATCTTAGTCTTAAGCCAGCCATCTAGGGTTTAGTGGAAAAGGGAAAAAGCTATGAAGCTGAAAATTAATCTCAAGTCTCTTTCACTGTGTAGAAATGCTCCTTCATGTGAGCTTTCCAGAGTCTGGAAAAGCTAGCAAGGGCACTTTGTATTGCTTTTCACTAAGACAGAACATCTTGTTTCCTAAATTTGTATTACCAGGAGTTGATACGTTTTCTATGTTTTGGGGAAATTTCTACAGAAAGAATGGAATTTTAGCAATCCTTAGCTTTCATTCTGAATTCTTGAGGGAAAACTTTTATTCCTCTACATATATTTCTTTTTTATAAAAAAGTTCTCTTTGTTTTCTTTTGCCTTTTTTTTAGTGGCTACTCTTTGAAGCTAGTTGGGCTTTGAGGTCATAGGCTGAGCCCTTTGGAGAGGGAGTGTTGGACAGCTCATGGGAATAAAGGTGCATGGTAAAGTTTTATTAATGCTGGGTAATTGTAGCTCTGTAACTTTTTCATGTGTTTGATATTTTGAATTTACTATTGGTTTATATATACTATTTTCATATTTTGATGTGGAAGTTCAGATTTTAAAAGATAAATAAAAGAGGCACGGAGGGTTTGCCATTAAATACTGAAAACAGTGAGTAATTTGCATGTGCCTACAAATTTATAACTTTCTGCACCATATCCTTCTTGCTTATCAGTGTGCAGAAAGTTGGGAACAGTGAACAGCAAACAACACCACCTGGATACATTTTGCATTATGGATGTGGGAGTCATGCATATTGAGATGTAGTATTGACTAAGACAGTAAAATTGTTTTAAACATGAAAAGTGCCCCACACAATGCAAACAAACTTTCCAGCTATTGAGTTAAACTTGGGACCTCTTCTTATACTTCAGAAGAAAGTCTTGAGCAAGTGGCATTTATTTGTATTCCTGTACTGTGCTTTTATTTAATCCCTCCTGATTATAACTTTGAAAGATACAAGTTATGTCTTGCAGTCATTTTTAAAATGTTGAGTTGGGAGCAGCCTTGAAGATTTGATTTTATTGTTTGTACCGTTAAACAATCTGTTTGTACACTGAGTGATCTTATGCATGAATCTATGTAACCTTTAATGGATAATATGTACTTTTCTATATTTAAAATGTTCTGTATTAACAGACCATGAAGTGTCAGTAGACTTAAGGCTATGCTTTAAGAAATGAGAACAGTGGTGAATATTTTAAACACCTTTATCAAATTTCATGGTTTTATGAACAAGGATTTTTTTCAGTCTGGGTGTTTATGCAGTATTTATTTAGCATACGTTGCTATTATTTTGCCAGAAACAATTATGGTCCTTCTTCCTGGTATGCGGAGAGACCTTTAGCTGTAGCATGAGAACAAGATATGTATAATTACAAGGATAATGTGCTTTGGGTACGTAATGAATTTGTTGTGATGTTGTCATTAAATCCCTTGAAAATTTTACCTTGTCTTTGTCTACTTATATGTATTGGAGAAGGGACTAGCTATGAATATAGTGAAGTTAGTGGTGATGAATTCAGAAAGAGTGGAATTAGAAGCAGTCGCCAGTGATTCCTTAATCAGCAGTCTGATGGAGTTACATGGGGAAGGAAATGCTGAGTTTGAACATTATGCCAACATTACTAAGCATAATGGACAGTAAGCCAATGAAAGAAGTTGCTTATTTCAGAAGCCTGATTCTGTGCTTTAAGGTTTTATATTTTATCTGAAAAGTTATACTCAGGAACATATTATGAGCAAATTTTCTGTCTCTGAAAATTGCTGTTTAAGGAAATTCCTTATGATACAGAGATATTACTTACACTTCAAAGTGATGATATTGTCTGCAAGATTTTTGAGTCCTGAACAGATTACTTTGACCAGTGTACTGGTTTTATTTTTTGAAGTCATGATAGATTATTCTGTCATATTCACGTGCAGCCCAATCTTCTCAGAGGTTTACTGCCATGCTTCACAAGCCTGGCAAAGCTGACACTTTAAAAGCCTGCAAAACTTTTAAAGAAACTTCCAGGATACAGCAGAAAATGGTACTGGGAATTCAGCAGATGGCCCTCTTGCTTCTGAATCGTTTCTAAGCCAAGGATGTTATTCGGGTGCACTGTTCTTCCTGTAGCTTTTTAAGATAAGATATAAACAAAGTCTCGTTTACTACTCAGTATTTAAAGATCCCTCTGTATTTTGAAGGAAATAGAAGGCTCAGAAGACCCAGTGCCTTAGCCAATTTCTGACTTGGCTAATTATTTTTCTTCCGTTGTTCCCTGCAGCTTCAGCTGAGTACAGTATTTTTCATGTACTACTCTAAGCTGTTTTCAAATAAAGCTGTCAAGCAGCTGCTCCGTTGCGCTTGGTGCTTGCCTGAGTTCTTTGGGTTGTTGGGGGTGGGAAAGGCTTTTCTGTTACACAGAGTTACCTTTAAAAAAACCACAGCTCTCACCCCATGTCCAGAGGCTCCAGTAGTTCTAATTAAGTACATTTCAGGTACTTGAAAATGATGATGGTTTAGTTGATACTGAGCCATAAGCAAGCTGTTTTAGCACTAAAGCAAATATAACCAGGACTGAGTAGCACCTTAGCACTCTCTGCAGCAGGTAACTCTAGGCATTTGGAAACTTTGAAAACTTAAGTGAGCCTGAGGACTGAATATAAATAGAGAGCAGGAGGTCATGGCATGGGCAGCTGTCTCCGTGTCTGAGATCAACACTAGAAACACTGGCATTACCAAGTATGCCACAAAGTGACAGTGTTGTGTTTGTCACCAGCCAGTGGCAAACGTAGGCCAAGCATAGTTGTCAGAAAGCAATTTAAAGGCTAGACATGATGAGTGTGTACCATGTGAAATGTTGTTTACGTGACAGCAGGTTAAAAAAGGAGCCATCATATACTTGGGTGATTACTGGAAGACCAACTGACTTGTGGTTTTCTGACTGTAAGCAAATCATCCTTTAGGACAGCGACTGCACTCTTAACAGCAATGAAAGGAGAGAGGAAGGGTATGCTGGAGCATTAATTACTAGGAAAATGTATGGAAAAGTAAACTTTAAGATAGGAAATAAAGTCTAAAGGGGCCAATGATAAACCAGCAACTCTAATAAATAATCCTTCTACAAAAGGGAAAGGGGGAAGAAAACCCAACTGTGCTAACAAAATTTTGTGGAAAGAAAAAAAATAGGGAGAAATCATAAAGAAGATGGAAAATGATTCTTTCCTGAGCCAAAAGTCTCTGGCGGCTGCCTCCAGCAGAAGTGGCTGCCTGCCAGGGGGGATTCTGTACACTCTTCTGAAAGCTTGGAGCTGGCTTACAGAGGTATCTGCCTTACACAAACCAAGGGCAGGCACTTGTGCTTAACTCTTTCTGATCTCATTGATTCCTGGCACTTTGTGTCTCACAGTGGGCTGAATGTGTTTTCTACCAACCCTCCTGCTTCCACTGTGCTGGAGAATATGAGAATTCCTGCAGCCCACACTCCACCTTGCAGTGACCTTATTTCCTGATTTCATGGTTCCTATTATGGTGCTTTCTGTGCAATTCTGCAACATGTGAGAGACAGAAAAAACTGTCAGAAAATGGGAATGTGTTTTTTGCCACATGTAGTCTTGCTGCTCATGCCTTGTATTAAACCTGGTTTTGTGGAATGTATCACTTCTGAGCATATTTTGATGCCAATTCACTTGAGTGGGTAGTACTTTGTATATAGCATTGCAATTAAATTTAATCATCTTCAACCAATTTCTGCTGGGGCCATTTCCTTCACCCACAATTAGCAGTAATGTTAAACAGGTGCTTTATGTCTGACAGCACCTTTCCAGCAGTCTAATATTTTTATTGGTCTCTCAATTGAGTTCATAAACTCAGATCAATTTCTCTGTTATTTTGCATTTGGCAATGCTTGTTTGTCCATTAGTTCCAGAATTATTGTCATTACATAGATTTACATTCTCACTTTCAGTTATTATGCATTTTACTCACCAGAGCATAGCAGTTCAGTGGATTTTCTTATTTTATTTTTAAAAATTTTGCACTGTGTACAAATTTGAAAATGAATGTAGAGACCTAGTGATTGTGAACCAGGTGCTCCCTTGGATGGTGGTTTGAGCTGTTGTTCAGGCTCTAAGCATTAAAGGCTGTTCCTCTGCCTATTCAGCCCTGTTTTCTGGACTCTTGCCCACATGTAATGTCCATGGTAAGCACTTCCCTGGCTTTGCTGGGGAGGATGCTCCAGTTCCTTCCTCTGTCTAAGTGAATGTTTTGTTTTGACCACTTTACAACTAAATAAACTGAGTAACTTAATTTATACAAATGCTTGCATGTAAGATGAGATTCCTTGAAAAAAAAAAATCTCATCCTCTCAATCTACTTATTCCCTACCAAAATTTTTCAAAAGTCCCTTGTAAAAGGTACCTAAACGGAGAATGAAAAGAAAACTTTTACAGGCTGGCCAGAATGGAGGCATTTTTCCCTACTTAAGTTTTTGTAGTGGACTGTGTAGCCTTTGGCTGCAATGCTATAGGGGCTTTCAGTTTGGGTGTTGATGTGTTTTTGGTTTTTTTTTGGGGTTTTTGGGTTTTTTTGCATTTACCAAGAAGAACCTTTGTTAAGTCTTTTTATTACACAGCTGATCACTTTAGAAGACTCAATTTTTAACCTCCAAATGCAATTTTACTCACTTGTTCTGGGGAAAATGTTGGCTTTTCTGTGAAAAAAAATAGACATTCAAAATGTTTTTATCTGGCTGATGAAATACTTTTATTTTAAAATGCGACTGTGGTACACTGTGAGAGGTTTAGTTTTACTGCTTTATGTGTCTTTCCATGAAAAATAGTGTATCACATTCATTACAAAACAGAGCATAAGCTGTAGACTCTCTTTTAGAGCTCAAGAGTTAGGATCTTACTATCTAAGTTTTGTACATCTACCATGGTAAAAAAATAAATATTAGGAATCATTTACATAAAAGGTCAAATTAACTTTATTACAACATCCCGTTAATGTTAAAGAGAAGTACAGATGCATGCACGCACTTGCAGGAACCAGAATTCCCAACATAACATGCAGCAGCATTAAAATCCAGTTTGACTCTCCCACGAATTAAGCAGTCTTCACTGGAGACTAAGCCATTTTACAAATATATGTATGTATTGTATTGTATGTATGTATATGTATCCATGCAGCAGTCTATGCATGTAAACATTTCTGAATAGCAATAAGAAAATCCTTTAAAAGAACTTTTTAGCATCCACATTGACAGTTGTAAGCACTGTTTTTTTGAAGATTCAGCCTGCTCTTAGCCTTTGAACCTTCCAAACTCTGAATGAACAGTATTGAAATGATTTGATTTATGTTGATAATATGCATAGGTGATATTTAAATGCAATTGACATCTACTACAGCATTAGAGCCAGATATACAGAGTTTAGACCTGCATTTCTATATTTTGTGTGGGCACATATCACTGCTTGTCTTGTACAATAAACTGCAGTGCTCAAGTATCAAGATTAGTCATGGTGTAGGTACACATACCTGAAAATGCTCTTCACTGCGCAGAAGGTATTGTTCTGTGCCAATCATAAGGCACTTTAATGACAGCTTTTTATTTTTTGTTTTTTTTTTTTTTTTTTTAAATACTAGACTAAATTTAAGTATATAGTAGATAAGATGTAAACATCATCAAAATTTTGTCCCAGTTTCATAGTTATGCATAATGATAATTGGCAAGCTGGTTCAAGTAAAGAAATAGAACTATTGCTGGGAGATTGCACGCAGCTCTGAAACAATTCATACATTAATCAGCTCTGGTTGATATCAATTTTTCAATTGATGTTTTCCCTGGAACACATTCTAAAACAGATTTAGTGCTTTTGTGTCAACAGAAATATTCTATCAATATTCTGCTCAGACTGAACTGGAGAGCTGTATTTGGTGTCTTTGAGAACATTCGGAGTTCAGATTTACAGCTGAGTAATCAGCTGTAAATCTGCAGCCCTCATTTCCAACTTAGACTGCAACATGTGAGGGAGGCTTGTGAAACTAGATTAGAAAGTATAAGAAGAGAATTCCCTAAAATACACCTTTTGATAGCAAAATATTTGCTAGATTATATTTTGGGTTTAAAATTACAAATGAAATCTGTATGAATACTACAATAAGAGGGTCTGTTAGAAATGCAAATTATTATAGTTATTAAGGTGTTCTGAGTATTTTTTTCAAAGAAAAGTTTTCATATTTAGATACTTATAGCTCTAATTTTGCTAGCTTTTGTGGGTTCCAGAAGTAACCAGTACAAATTGTTCATCTAAACCAATCTTCATTTTTCTGTCCTAATCATTACACTTTAAGTATGACTTCTGTGGGGTGTGTAAACTCTGACTATGGATTTTATTGGGAGATCTAAGAGGAAGCAGAATGCGTATATTTATGTCACCCTTTGTTAGATACTGAAAAACCGAGTTATGATCTTGATGTATTGAGCCTGCTCTTGAGCCCTTGTCAAGGGCTTGCAAGAAGCTTCTGGTGATGCATTACACGTTGACAGAGAATGACTCTGCAGGATCCTTGCATCTGTTGCTTGGTGAATATTGTGGTCCAAATGCTGGCTAAGGCAAGTGGCTGGAGGACTGGATGATAGCAAGGATTTCTCAGTGTGGGAAAGGCACTGCTTACTTCCAGATGCAGCACTGATGGCTCCTCTGTGCTGGGAGGCATTACAGTGTAGGAATACAATATCCAGGATTCCCACAGCCCACGTGGCCACGGGTCTGTGCCAAGAAGCAGCTGAGAGGCATAGATTCATCTCAATACGGGGAGTGGCTGCCTGTTCTGATGGGCACCCATCAGAAACTGTCACACAGCTGTTGAGGACTAGTTCAGGAAATGAAACTAAAAACCAGAATCATGTCGGTCCTCGTAGAAAACAAACTCACAAGGTGATGTGCATGCAAGTAGTTTGTGTGTACCAAATAATAAATAAACATCCCATAAACGTCACCGAGTACATATGCAGCTTCTCCAAGCTGTCTGAATGCTTAACTGCTGTCCTTACAAAGCTGTACTACTGCTCTTCCTGTATAGATGTTCAAGGCTGCTTTGTTTTAAACATCCACAGGATGGACACTAGCATTTTTTTCCCTTCTTTAATGTTTTAATATACACTTACTTCACTTTAAAGAGAAGATGGCAAAACCCGTATGAAAAAAAAGTTTAGTCAGACAAATGAAGAAAAATCAGGTTGCTACTACATACAAAGATTTCATTTCACTTAAATGATAAATATATTCTTGGCTATTAAATATGAAAAAAAATGCAATAGAAGGAACAATGTTGGGTACACTGCTTATTCACAAATAAATATCACTTTTAAAAAGTTCTTTTTCTGGGAGTGAGAGATAAATTTTTGTGATGACTAATATCAGAAAAAGTCATAGATTTGTGCTCTTTGATGCAGACGTATTCATATCCTATAAACCAAAAATTACATTGAAATAAGTATTGAATATGTAAACTTGCTGATATTATATTTTGCTCAAATTCTGCTGAAGACCTATTTATAATCACTGTATTCTATAACATGTGCAACAGAGATTCCTACTGTGTATACATACTGTGTACATACTGCACAATAGATATGTTTTATTGCTTAGCATTTTAATAAGCATCTTTTGTAAGTTAAACTTAAAAAAAACAGATGCAATATTGTGGTAGTTTATCTCAAAAGCAAACCCTTCCTGAAAAGTAAACAAAAAATGGCCTTCAAATTTATTCCCTATAGGATATGTCTTATTTGAAAATTATAACACTTGGTGGAGAAAGATATATCTTTGATTTTGGGTAGGTTAATAAATCTGTGCACTGGGCTTTTAATTATATAAAGAAGATATGATGACTTGAAATAGAGGGTTGTATCCATATGCCATATTATTACTTTTAATGGGGAAGGGATAATAGTGCAAAGAAATTCTTTGGTTGGTTTTTTTTTTTTCTTTTGACAGCTATCTGCTGTTTATATTGTTATTTCTTTAAGGTGAAGAATCACTTGCATTGTAGGTGATTGAATTTGATATCTGTGGGTTGTGGAATCAGCCTTTAAATATTTATGTTGATTTGCATACACGACAGCTTTCATCGGTAAAGATCATTATAAACAGCAAATTGGAAGAAGTTAGAAAATTCCTTTCCTTGAAAGGGATTTAAACAAGTTTACAGAGTGACTTAACAAAGCTTGCATAATTTTCACAGTCAGTAAAAACCAAAGGCAGAGAAATGTGCTTAAAATCTACAGCAAAAATGTTTTGTTTCCACTGTGTATTCTTGAAGACTTGCTCTTTAAGCTATAGCAAATGAAGATTACTGAATATGTACACTTAGAAATATTCCAGTAGAAAAACAATTCTCAAGGCCTTTCTTTTTAAATCTGGAGTTCATCTGTAAACTTCACTAATAAGGACATTGAACATCGTTTTCCTCTACCAAAATATAGTTCCTTATTCCAAGCATTTTCCCAAAATATGCCTTATAGTAATATTTTTTCCTGATGTTCTGTTTAGCACTGTCTGAAGAACAAAATTATGATTAAAAAAAGTGTTTGAAATACATAATTTTTAAGACTGTTTTAACTGCTGTGATTTATTATTGTACCAGGCAATACAATAACCTTCGATAATTAAAAATAAAATTCCAAACTCAGCAACACCCCAAGCCACGGCCCAAAACATAGCAAAATAATCAGCATGTGAGATCACCATGAATTGATGAATCACTGACAGTCTTTCTTCCCACGTCTGCTCAGGTAAAGTTCAGATCTTGACCTTCTGCTTGCCTGGGAGCCATTACAGAAATCCTAATGAGCTTCCTGATGGCCTTTTAAGAGTAGTAACTAATTAAGTAATTGTAGCACCTTATGCTGAAGTGTTTAAAGTACTTAAAGACTTCTGAGCCTCTTCATACAGAAAAAGGCATGTTTGCTCAATATGATACAAAAGAAAATGTTCCTTTTAATCATTGTTGGAGTACTTCTCTATGTTTATTCTTCTAACCTCTGGCTAACAAGGATGGTGACTGCAGGCATTAGGCATTAGACAGCCTTAAAAAGATTGATGCTTCTGATTAGAGCATACTATAGGATAAATTGTAGGGTTCAAATCTCTCACAGAGTTAAAAAGGATATGTGCTATCTGAAGAAACATAAAGGTGTCAATTTTCTACTTGGTGGTACTAATATATTTTGATAAAATCTGCATATGAAGAATGACCCCTCAAATACAGTGATTTAGTACGACAGTTGTACACTACTTCACAGTGAGGAGAACAAACAATAAAAATGTGAACCCTTGCCTCTGCTCTGGACAGTGAACAAAGACTTGTGGGCGTTACAGCTGGAAGGCTTGGAGAAGACTTGGTTTTCAGAAGTGACTGGCAAGAGGAATGGAATGGGTATAGTAAATGTGAGCAGGGAGGTTAATTGCAAAGAAAATGAGTTTGTTACAGAAAGCACTGAGGCTCAGATCCTCAAACGCGCAGTGTGTGTGTATTAGTCAACCACGCCAGGGACTGTGCCAGGCATTGGAGCTTAATCAGCTAAACAGTGAAATTGTCAGCATTGTTTCCAGGATGTTTGTGCTGTTGAACAAGTAGCACTGCCTCAAATATTTCTTGGAGAGAGTTTGGGAGCTAGGATAGGGCAGAAACATTAACATCAATGCAGTTTCAATTCCAAGAGAGTTTAACAGCATTGATGAGCTGCTCAGTGACAAGTAAAAGCCTCCTTTTTTAAACTGGCTTTGAAATCCTACCCATGTATGGAACTGCAAGCCACCTGCAGGGCAAACTGCTCAGACATCGTTGTTCCCAAGACTGTAACTGTGCATTGAGAGAATGGTGGGAGTCATATGTAAAAATTGTGTTGGGAAGCATTGTGAAAAAAACAGAATTGATGGCACTACTAGTGCTTGAGCATATGTCTGGGCTCTGTTCAGTTACTAGAATCAAGTACAGCCTGGGCTCCAGCTCCATCAAGCTCTGCAGAAAACAGGACAGTATCTTGGGGTGTTGGGACTTCTGAAGATTGAAGGGTAGTGGCTGGATCTCCTGACACCAGTCTGGTGGTTGGATCAGATGAAGTGGCTGGAATTCCTCACAAATTCCATTACAAATCTTTCTCATGTTCCTGACAGGAGGATTCCCAGTAAATGTGATATGCATATGCTGACTGGAGGAGAGAAAGTTCAGCTTCACCATTCAGGCAGCAAACTTCAAAGATAAAGAGCAGATGGAAGAGTATTGGTGAATCCTAATGAGCTTCTTGGAGTACTTCCTGTGGTTTCTTCAAGCATTCTTAAAACTCACAGGAAGCACACATGCACAGTGACTGTTCAGAGTAGAATTTTTAGCTTGTGCAATTAAATCTGTTAAATTGATTACATTTTCTAAGGCTGTTTTATGCTAGCATGATTTGGTCCTCAGATTTTATCTAGATTTTGTTTAGTAAGTAATGTGGCTAAAGTGAGTGAATACTAGTTGCTAGGACCTCCAGGATGGAAGCATCACTGTGATTCAGTCACAGAATTTAATTAGAAGGAAAATGCAACTGTGCTGCAAACATAAAACCTTGTATATTTTTGCTGGACTCTATAAAGTGACTTTTCTGTATTACTGAAAAACAAACAATTCTGGTTAAATACAAACCATGCTGCTACAGCAAATATATTCAAGCGGTTAACATAACACCTTTCTCTTTATGGAGCACATCTTTGATTTGCACACTTCCCTGAGATGACACACACAGTTTGACTCAGAACTTGCTGCCACATTCCTTATCCTCATAGCAGGTAGATGTTCATTATGAAAGAAACTCATGGGTTATTCACTGTGGGATGGTGTTATACTAGATATTTTAGAGGCTCATCATAGTAACATTGGGGACACTTACTTTCAGGATCCAGATTTCTGGTTGAAATTAATCAGATTTTAGTAAAGGACACATATAAATCACTTTTTATCTTTCCAGAAGACAAAAAGCTCCACAGAAGTCATCTGCAACTTTTGTTGATTACAGATGCAGAGCAGTGCATTATTGAAATGTAAATTAGGGACCAGACTTACTATCTCAATATTAGCTAATATTAATCCTAATCTACTATTGTCTTAATATTAAACCGATATCTAATCTCTGCTGTTAAAATTTTTGTGCCTGAGTGACTAGGCTAGTTAACCAGTTAACCTCAGCTGTTGGCCTAGTGAATGGTTAGTTTCTTATGAAGGACCAATGTCATTTTCAGGTTTCATTTGAAATCTTATTTATTATCCTTTGTTAATATAAAATGGATTTTCTGGATTTGTATATTTAACTGCCCTGTTAGGGATTTCCATTTGTTTATTTTCGTTTAATTACAGTGTTGTGATGCTGTTCATTTCCTCTGACATAATATGTACCAGAAACTTGCCAACAGTCATTATCTGTAAGACTACTTGAGGAAAGATCCTGCTCTCTAGTGGCTTCAAGTGGGGTCCTACCCTCTGATAAAACAGGAGGGCTAGCATTTATTTCCACATAAGATGTGTTTCTTCACAAGACTAGAGAGTCACTGTGTTATTTCAGTCCTTCAGGTGAGTGCACACCAGGAATGCTGTGGGAATCTCTGTGAGTGCAGGTCACTGAGTACTGGAAAGCCTTTGAGCTTGGTGCTTTGCTGAGCAAAATGGATTCACCTTTGGCAGGTCTTACAGCTTCCATGTTATTGATGGCACCATTTGGTAAGCAAGAGAGCTAGTTGACTTGGTCTGCTATCTGAAGATGGTAAATATTTCTGTTGTAATTCTAAGTCCGGGAAAATGACATCTGTTGGTGTGCCAGAGGGTTTGTGAGACTGCTTCAGTTTCTCCAGCTGGGGTGGATTTATATGATGGCTTTCTGCTGGCCCATCTCTTGGTACATCTGCTAGCAGAGTTACACATGTACACTGTGATACCTACAAGGCAGTGCTCTCTATCCAAAAGTTCAGGAGGAAACCAGCATGAAAATAATGAGGATAGAATGGTGAAGGACTGGGTTGCTCAACCTGCCAGAGATGCACTTGGTTCAGCAGCCAGGGGCTGATGTAAAGAAATGCCTTGGGAAGGTAAAAGGGAAAGAAGAAAAAGGGGAAGTAAAATATGGGAAAACTGATTTTTTTTTTTGCATTGGTTTAGTTTTCATAATGCTAGCAAGCTAGAGAGAAGGTAGTCATCCATGGCCAAAGATCTGCAACATGATAGCAGATCTAAAATAATGGACACAAAGAAGTAAGAGCTTAGGAGAGCAGAATTCTGGCAATTTTGAATGAGGATATTTTTGCTCTCCCTGTAGCTGGTTAATGAATTAGTCGACAACTGCAGCTGGAAATCAAGTCAGCTCTTTCACTGTGATATTTAGCCTTCTGGCACTGGTTTAATCCCATCCCCAAAGCAACTGAAATACAGATACAGATTACATAGGATTTTAAATTTATGTGTATGAATGTATAGGTTACAGACAATGTGATGTAAGTAGGGCTGGTTTTAGCATGCAGATTGGTGAACTGCCTCCTCTGCATGACTGTAATTCCAGTGTTTTTATTAGTGTGTGCAAACTATAAACTGTTACTCTTTTATCATGTCAGTGTGTTTATCACAAACTACAAGCTGAAAAAAATGCACCTGTTGTCAGGGTAGAAAGAAGAGTTCCCCTCTTCAGATATGGTGCTGAGAATGGTTTTGAGTAAAGGAGGGAATGAGTCAATATCTTTTCTAGTTGCAGAACCACGCCTTTTCATGGTAGGTATGTCCCTAGGAAGCATGGTTTTTAGGCAGGCATGTGCAATAATTTATGTCTGAGCCATTTGTTAATATTGGCAAAGTGTCGTGGGTGCTCAAGTGCTGATGGGAGGCTGGGGACAAGAAGGCAGCAGCAGGTTGCTGCTTCATCCCTGCACCGAGGGCTGGCATTTTACACAGCAAGAGGTCAGAAAGGTAAATTATTTACCCCATAACCAGTACAGGAATGAATCTGTGCTTCTCTGAGCTCTTTCAATGAGTTTTACTGAATTTGACTTTCATGATTTTCAGCAAAATCTCTTGAAAAAAAATGTTTATAGAGAATCCTGGCTCCAGTGCAATTACTCTGCCATATGCAGTGGCACATCTTACTCATTCTATGAATGTCTTGTGCTCCCAAGGGGATTTAAGAGTAAATACAACCACAAGTAAAACCTTATCAAATTAATTTTATGTTATACACACAGAGTGATGGATAATGTCAGTTCAGGGCTTGATCCTGCATATTTTGAAGTTGAGAAGATTTCTTGGTGTTATTTTGGTTTATGATTGGCACATAAAGGTCTTGATTTTTTTCCTAGTCATATAAAACCCCATGTTATTAAATAAATATAGGCATAGCATATTAACAAAAAACAATGGCAAATTTGGAATGCTTCAAGTACCTCTATAAAGAATATAATACAATTTTTTGGCAGCATATTTATTTTCATGCAGAAAAAATACATTTGAAATCCTATAATTATGTTCTGAAACAGAAATTCAGTCAGATTACTTTTGGGTCATTATATTATCTGTGTTAGAAACTGGTAATTGGGAATTACTGAGTTTCTATCAGGTTCAGCAAACAAGGCTAAAATAAGTGGTTGTATAGCTAAGTTGATTTTAAATGATCTTTCGGGCTGAGATATTAAGGCTGAAATGCCTTTAAAGGAAGCTAAATGGGGCTTGTGTTTTGAATGTGATCTGATGTATAATTAGATTTCTCCTACAGAATGGTTAGAAGCTGTAATCCAGTGTTCAGAATCAACACCAGAACTGTGTCTTTTTAAATTTAGAAATGTATAAAACTTAATACAAGTTGATTTCAAAGATTTATGTGCATGTAAATGTGAGGGTATTGGAAGGTACTGGATTTAAAACCTGGAAAAATTGGGATTACGCAGGATATTTTAAGTGATGTGAGTTTTTACTGTGGATGCTTGGGCTATTAAAGAGTGTGTGTTTGGGGAATTGCTATCATTATACATTAAAAATAAATATGTAGGGAAAATGATTGGGGTGAAGGGCTGTGTGTAAGAGCGCACTAAACACTATCCATTATAGTGCTTTTAAAGACTGCTGTACCTTTGCTAATATTTTGTCATTTTTGAAAACTGAACAAGCTTAACACATTGCAGAGGTTGGTTAGGTAATTTATTGAGAGTTTTTGTGACCAATAACTGATTATTTCTCTCTATCCTTAATAAAGAGATTTTTGTAACAACTTTATTTTTTTTTTTCTCTCAAAAGAAGGAAGGCTCAAACTGATGGCAGTTTGAGGGCTCAAAAGAATGAAGGCTCAAAATTTTGGCCAGGTTCTTTTGGTCGATTGTTGAAATAGAGTTGCTGTGTTCTCTCATGAAGAGAGAACAATGTCTTTTTCACATGTACGCTTCCCATGCTAAGTCAGGTTGAATTAAAGTTGCTGGATGTTCTATGGCAGAAAGAGCTTTGAACCTAAATTTGATTTTAGCTTTCCTTACTGCAGCCTGAGACAGGAGTAGGAGATGTAGTGTTTTCACAGAATACGAGAAATCTTGTGGACATTTGGCCACCTGCCTTTCCCTCTGTTTTTATGCAGTAATAGGTAAAAATACATTCAGCAAGCATGGAAAAGGGAAAGTCAGAAGAAAAGGAAGGTTCCAATGAATGCAGTATGAAGGGATTATTTCCTTGTGTCCATATGTCTCCCCAGGTGCTCCTGGGGAGCTCCAATGTGCTTTACTCTTAGCACTCGCTGCGTGAAAGGTCGGTGCAGAGTGTACACCCACAGGGAATGACTGACAGAGCAGAGGAGAAGGGCAAAGAGCAGAAGGTCAGGAAAGGAAGGCACAAGGAGGCAAAGACCTCCCCTTCCTCCAAAAGCACCTTTGGACAGGACTGCACCATGCAGCAGCAACAGTAGCTGGGAAGCTCCTCCACTGATCTTGAAGGAAAGTAAGAGGCAAATGAAGGGGGCCATTTGCTTCCTGTTTATGAACTGCTTGCAGAAAGTAAAGGGACACTCCCTGATGTCAGGGGAGATTAATGTGCATATAGGCACTTCACATGATCCAGTTTCTAAGCCACAATATCTGAACGCTGCTGATGTCTTTACAAGGTATAAAAATAGAGGAAAGTACATTTTCACTAAAGCTAGAGAAGATGTGATCTATTATTCTCCTGATAAAATGTGATACTGTTACTGGAGAGGAAAGGAATGTGTGTGGGGAAATTAATGTTTAAATTAAAAATGTATATTACATTTCTATACATTCATTTTATGTTAATATTAACAAGACTAAAAATTTATCATGTTAATATTATGAGAACAGTGTCAGTAACTTTTGCCTGGGTCTAGTGGTAGCATATCTGTACTTCACTTGACATATCTGGGCTCTGAAAATTTTAATGAGATTTCTCCCTTTTCCAGTCAGTGAAACTTCCTGTGTGCCTAAAGGTCTAGCTGGTACTTGACTTTTGAAAAAAAAAAAAAAATTACATCAAACTTAAAAAAGGAGAAAATTCTGGCAGAACTTAGGTATTAGTCAGATGTATTAAGCTCAGGATAATCTAAAAATGGCACGCTATTAATTATATTATTTATTATTCAAAATAGTTATTGTGAGTAGTCAGTCCTAAATCAACTGTTTGAAGTTTACAAGGTGAGATGCAGTTCCGTGCTGGGGGGGGGGGGGGCTGGTTGTATCTCAAAATGGATAG
>VXBU01006985.1:41167-97994 GCA_013400315.1 Bombycilla garrulus
ATGGGAGGCAGTGTGGCGGGGCGGGGGGGGGGGGGGGGGCGCGTGCTTGAACTCAGAAGTTGCAGTTGCAGGTGGGATGCACTTGTGCAGGTGCATTTAACAGGGAGGGTCTCTAAGAAGTTTGCTGGGTGAGATCATACAGAGGGGTAGCATGAAATTGTTCCTGACCACATAGGCATATGTGACCATATATATTATTTAAAAAAAACAACTAGTCCCTCTTAATCAGTGGGCAAAAGAGAAAGTAATTAGATTATATAGTGTTTGCATGAGAATAAGTGAATGGTTTTGTAAAATCTGCCAGATTTTTTTTTTTTTGTGATAAGCTATACTTTATTTCTTCACCAAAATAGTAAAAAAAGAGTGTAAATATTAATGGGCTTTACAACATGTAAATGGATTCTTCATGTAATGCTACATGACGCCTATCCTGGAAATAAAAGGACAGGGGTATATTTTCTAGCGTCATATCCTTTATTCTGTCATTTATAATGATAGGAAAGGTAATGAAAACTACTTGTTGAAGACAGCTCACAAAAATGATAAGTGAGAGCAAATAGGTGACAGATTGGAAAGAAGAATTCCTGGTCGTTAGAGATGACAGAGGAGGTCTTATATGCACTCTCTATCGCGGTTCTATGCCTGCCTCCTGGATAACTTTACCAATTCAATTAACTGATATAAGCCTATGTTTCGTCATCTATAAAAGGTAGATTATACTTATCCACCTCACAGCATCTTTATAATTGATTTTTGTAAAGTGCTTTGTGATTCTCAGATGAAAGGCACTATACTACTGTCAAGTATTATTATTATTGCTACTACTAGTAGTAACAGTACTTGTCATTTATACTGCTCTTGCCTGTTAATGATGCTTTAAGTAATGGATTCCTGCAGTGCCTCTGTGAAGTAGGTACATGTGTTCTTTTAGAGATGAAGAAATTCAGCAGTCATCATCTAGTTTTCCCATTTTCACAGTGTTCCTAAGATTTTGAAAAAAAAAAAACAAAGGTGAAAAAATCCTAACATACAAACACCTGTGTGATGCTTAGAGCACTTATGGGAAGCCGTAGATTAGGTTTGGGATTTGGTCAGTTAGAAGGACACAAAAAAAATGCTCACAATTTCTGGCAAGTTTTTAAACCATGGATGTCCATAAGAGCTTTCTTTCACTTCCTGTGCTTCTGAATACCAAAATGTAGTCATGTTTCAAGGGCAGGCTGGATGGAACTCTGAGCAACCTGGTCTACTGAAAGGTGACCCTGTGCAAGGCATTGGAACTCGATGATCTTTAACGTTCCTTCTGACCCAGGCTGTACTGATTCTATGAGTCTATGTTTCTGTGTGTTCATCGTGCTCCCAACCAAGCCTGCGTTTCCAGGAACTTTCAAGCAATGGTGCCTGGTTTGGCAGACGAGGGAAGCTCAGCCAAAGGGAGTGCTGACAGGGAGTCTTGGGTGTAGTCAGAACTCTTGGCAATGCTCTTAGACAATCTTGAAGTTCAAACACATTTTGTATATCTCCCGGCTTAAGACTGATCAGGAGATTTTGGGCTGTCCTCTGGTTGAAAGGCTTAAAATCTAAATTCTGTTTTAGAATTTTCTGGTTTAGAATCTTACAATGTGTAGGGCTTGGGATTTTTGTTTCGTTTCATTTTAACTTCACTAAATCTGTCTTTTAGTAATCATCTGAGATTTTAGATTTTTTTTCTACATGTACACATTTCTTTAATCTCTGATAACATGGAAAATTGGATCAAATACCACAGGAAAAAAAATACTTATCCTTGGTTCCTTTGCTGCTTTTTGTGTGGACTCAACAGCTACAGATGTCATTGCATCTGGACGTGCTGTCTTCAAAAGCAGCTAATTTCTGAGATGGCAAATGGTCTTTGCTTCACAGCAGCAATGGGCTTTGAGGCTCAGGCATTCTTCCCATGTTCAGCAGGTGTCTAAATGTCAGTTACTGGAATTGAGTTGTATCTGTTGCTGCACACATAGGCAGAGATGATATGAATGCATGGTGTGGACTCAGGCAGCAAGCCACAGTTTTAATGCATTTCAGATATAACTATAATCAAACATAAAGTCTGCTCAGTTTATGTGGATATAGCATGATTATACTGACACACCATACAGGGTGCTGAGGTATTCTGATCTGTACAGAGACTCTTTTAAGCAAAGAATCAGGATATGTGATCTGCTCTTCAAAAGCCTTTTCCTAAGGCTTCACAGGAGGGGAGCTGCAGTGTGATCACGGACTACAGCTTATGGCTTTATCCCATGGTTTGCCTCTGAGGACTGCACTGAACTGTCCCTGCTATGGATGTTCTCCAGTAAATTTCTACTTGAAACAGAATGAGGTATAAATAGTTTTCAATGCAAATAGCTTTCAGAGTTTGTTTAGGTTGTTTTGCAATCAAAAACTGAAAACAGATTTATCAAGAAAACTTTTTGGCTGCTGTGATCCAGAAGACCAGTCACAGCTCAGGATCATGTATTTGGGATATACATGATTTGGGGAGTGGGGAAAACTTGGTTTTGAAAACAAAAGTTCAGTAGTTATTTATATGTAGACAATCTCAATGAATCATTTATGTAGCATACTTGTAAATGAGAGCTAAATGTGACTCAGCTGTTTGTGATGAAACACAGATACCCAGAAACATCTCATTTTTTGAGTGTTGCATTCCCAGGTCATCTCTAATTAGAGCTTTGGAAATCTGGAAGTAAATGTTTCTTCTTTGTGTCCTAAACATTAAAGATTATCAATAGCAGCAGGCTGCTGAAGTCAGCTTATATGGCAAGAATGCTTTTCATGGAAACAGTAATGGGTAAAAACAGACTGAGTTTGAAATTCAGTGCAGGCACATGGTTCAGGCTTGCCTGAGAGGTGAGCTGTTTAGAGACCTCTGTGTTGCTCATGCTGGTGAGAAACTGGAAGAGGGCTAATCACAGAGCTGGTTAAATGTGCAATACACAGGCTTGTGTTCTCTGTGTCTCTGAGAGAGCCTTTTTGCTTTCTGCAGACTGGCAGTTACAGGGTCCTGCTACCTCACGCAGCAGAAGGAAGGGTACAAGAATTAATGAAGTATTATGCATAGAAATCATAATACAGACAAAAACAGCAAGGCTGCCTTTTGCCCCATATGGGTTCTGCATCTTCCTGCTTCCTTACTTCTGCTCACCAGTGGAACAGCTCCATTCTCTTCCACTGCCACAGGATTTGGCTTCCTGCTTCAGAAAAGACTATTTCTGTAACAGGGGTTTGTCATATTCTCTGTATGCCTAGTTTTAAGGATACTGTCTTACTGTAGTTTTTGAAAATAAGATTTGGCCTTGAAAACATCTGAATCAAAAGCTTTACTGGCACAAATAAAAGTTAAATTATTACTTAGAAGGACATAGTCAATGCACAGAATCATTTGCTTTGGTATAATCCTCATTCCTACTTAGAGCATTTACCATAATTTCTTTTTAAGGACTAATTATCTCCTACTTTTAAATCAGATATATGCAAATACATTTTAAAACAAAGTCTGAAACATTTCTTTTGCATAGAGCTTAAAATTAAGCAAGTTGTAAAATTGCATGCAGGTGTTACAACTTAAATGCAATTTTACTTTCAAGCCTGTACAGTAAGAGATTTAAAAATCTCCCATGTATATGGACATACAATGTAAAGATGTATCATTAAACTGCAGAAAACTGTATTTGATACTTACTTGATGCCATGAAAGATGTTTTAAGAATTGTTTAATTATCTTAAACCTCCTTTCAGGTTGAAACTTTTGAGGACAATTTGGTGCATTAGATCCCATTTGATGAAGTTAGGTGAAATGGAGCCGCACCAGGAGATATTTCTATGGCTATATTCTATGGTGGGTTTTATATTTTTCTTTTTTAATATGATTTATCCTCCATATTACCTAAGGAAATTAAATTAAGGCACATATTTCTGAATAATTATTTTTTAAATGTACACCATGAAGGAAATCTCATTCAGGCCATACTTTAATATATGAGTGTCAGTCTTATGAACGTTGAATTTTACATTTTTGTTTTAACTTGCATATGGTTTTAGGGTAGCTTTGTATTTGCCTATATCATAAAAATAAGTTGTCTTTTGTTTGTGATACAATTCCTCAGTTCATCAGTTTTCTATAGCCTCACCAGCAGTGTATCTGCCTTAATATTGATGAAGGCTGAGTGATTCAGATGTGGTTGTGATGTTTTATATCTTTTCCCTTTCCAGGGGAAAAGGGGAAACCGGGACTCATTCATCACTTAAAAGCATAATTGCTAAGTAAGCAGGATGTTTAATATTATGGATATGGAAAGTTCTTTGTGACAGATGGGCTAGACACCTAAACACGTAATAGTAGGTAGTCATTGGATTCTTAGGAAAGAAACTTATGTCTAGATAGAAAACACATATCTAGAATCTCATCTTGCTTCTTCCACTTTTATACCCTTGTAGCTCTGTGCATGTCACAGCTGTTTTTCAAGAACATTATGACTATCTCTTCAGTTTGGAGAGCGTGACTTGCACCCTACTGATATAACTTACATCAGAGTATTATTACTTGTCCTTTAATCTGGCATACTGGCGCCTGTGTAACATGTCAAAGGATATGGGGTGCTGCTGCTGTGCCATTGTAGTGGGCAATTTTGCACTTTCAGGCAGCTAATCTGTATATTCAAAACATTCTGACTGTGCTGGTTAGGCTGGAATAGAGTTTCTTTTCTTCACAGTGGCAAGTATGGGGAGGCACTTTGTGTTTGTGCTGAGAACAGCTGATCATTCGTGGCTGTTTTAGTTATTTCTAAGTGAGGCCTGCACAGAGCTAAGGCCTTTTCTGTCTCTCACCCCATCCCACGAGTGAGTTCATGGGAAGCTGGGAGGGGTCACAGCCAGGACAGCTGACCCCAACTGACCAAAGGGGTATCCCATACCATATGGTGTCATGGTCAGCATATAAGGCTGGGGGAGGAAGAAGGAAGGGGACAACATTTGGAGTTACGGCATTTATCTTCTCAAGTCATCATTACATGCGACGGAATCTTGTTTTCCTGGACATGGCTGAGCCCCTGCCTGGCCATGGGAAGAGTGAATTAATTCCTCATTTTGCTTTGCTTGTGTGTGTGGCTTTTGGTTTCCCTACTGACTTGATTTTATTTCAACTAGTAAGTTTTTTCGCTTTTGCCCTTACAAGTCTCTCCCCTATCCTGCCGTGGGGGAGTGAGTGAGCAGCTGCATGGGGCTGAGCTGTTAGCTGGGGTTAAACCATGGCACTGGGAATACACTTCCTCCAAGTGTGTGTGAATCTCCTGTACACAGGCTGCAACTCTCACCTGGTACCAGGCAGGAGAAGAGCAGCAAGGAGATACCCTAAGGGATTTGGATTACTATGGAGTTAGGAAAGGAGCCTGCTTCTGCCTGAGGACATAAGTTGGGAACTGTACAATGTCCTTTTATGGATTCTTTGTAAGCCGTGATATAGCAGAAGAATATCCAAACTTTTAAGACAGAGTAGCATACCAGGAATCTTTTCAAGTCATTCAGACAGAGAATGTTGCAGGGTAAAGGTAAGAGCTGCTCCTCATACCATTTACTGTCAGGGATTTACAACAGACGCAACAATAATCTTTTCGTGTTTTCCAGTTTTCCAGATGCAAACTTCCACTATTTAAACAAAAAAAAAAAAAANAAAAAAAAAACCCCCCATTTAAAAAAAAAAAAAAAAAAAAAAAAAAAAAAAAAAAAAAAAAAAAAACCTAAAACCAGGCAAACAAAAAAAAAAAAAAAACAAACCCAAAAAAAACCCACTTCCAAAACACTAGAAGCAGTAAAGTCATGCGCATAATTAAAAACTGCTGTGTTTATTAAATGTATTTTGCAATTAAAAGAGGCAGTTTCAGTTAAGTTGTCATCATCTGCTAGATGCTGGTAGCTTACATGAAATGGTATAGTAATTGCAGGTTGATTCTTGTGGACAAATGCTCAGAACTCTAGATGATTGTGCAGCACTAATTGGTCCCCTGACTAGAATACTGTTGGGAAGAAAATAAATGGGAACGAGGAGTGAAATAATCTCTCATCTCTTAGTAGTTCACATATTTATTCCTATCTTTTCTGTGATGGGGTAGACAAATTTCCAGGCTGTTCTCTTGAATAATTTACATCTGCTATAAATGTTTACATAGAGGAAATAAAAATGTTGAAGTTAGTTATTAGTATGCGTAATACAAAAGGAATTGAATACTACAGTGCACATAGTTATTTTTTTTTCTTTTCATCCAACTCAAGGGATGCTTATCTGACTTATTGCATATTGACTGATACAAAAAGCTGCTCCAATTTAAGGTCAGCCTGATTTTTTTTTTTTAATTCTGTGGCTCATGTCTAGTTGTACAGAATGCTTGAGAACAGGGTCAGTAATCAGTGCTTTAGAAGAACCTGCTCTAAGACATGCTAAGTGGAGTGGGAAATGCTGTTTGCTTTAAACCCAAGGGTGGGGGTTTTAGAGAGGTGCAGTCTCGTAAGACTGAGCCATTAATTTTTCTAGGAGTCTTTTTAAAAAATGTGTTTTACAATGGAACAAATAAATAGTCTTGCAAATAAGAAGACTAATACAAACAAGTAAATAGGTCTGCAGCACTGAAAAAAAAAGTGAGATTTCTTTTTCTGTGTCTTAATGTGTTTTTCTTGTCTGCTAATCCCATGATCATTATGAAATCAACTATTTTTACAGTTAGGTATGTTGTGATTCTTTTTTTTTTTAATTTCTTCCAAGTGATTCTATTATGTACTTGTAGGCAGAGTTAAGCTTTTTGTCTTTTGCCATCAAACCAAGAAATTGAAGTGGGATGAAATCAGAATAACATGAGTTTAAAGTTTATGCATTAAAATAAATAGGAAACATTTTTTTGTCTATTAGGCTGATGGCAGAAGTAAAATTAAATTCAGCAACAGAGTGCAGAAGAGCAAGATTAAATCTGTGATGCATTCTGGTTTGTGAGTGGAAAAGAATGATTCCTGCATATGTTTTACAACATCTGAGTGGAAATACTGATTCTGTAGCTTGGGATAGGAAATACAATCAGTGTAGCTGAAGCCAGGCATCTATTTATCTTAAATTAATCATTCTCCAAGTAGGCAGTTGATATCCTAGTGCTGTGTGCCATCCTTTTTACATTCATGCAGCACACATTAAACCAAAGAGCTGTTATTGTAGGAGCTGAAATATGTTGCAGCATACAGATTGTAAATGTTTAAAAATACACTTAACACTTCTGCATGTTCGATTGGCAATTAAAATGTATTAATTTTTTTATTTTAATGCTTAAAATTATTAGACACTTGGAAACAGATATACTTACAAAATTCTAACAGTTTCCAGAAGAATAAAAACTAGTTTTATGACATTTAAATAGAGAAGAAAAGCTATAGGTACATTTCAAGCTAGAATATTTTTTGTTCGTGCTTTTTAGTTCAAAGAAATTTAGTTCTGATTTTCTCCAAAATCTCAACAAACAAAAATATGAGAGTTATTTCTAGTGGTTGAATTTACAAGGATTGGTAGGAATAGCAGGAGGACACTTTTTTTTCCCCTGTTTCAGTTTGGATATATACCATTTAACTCAAGAAAAAAATAATCCAGTCAATAGCAATGCTAAAGAGAGAGCTGCCTTTTAGGCACAGTTTCTCCAAAGCATTTAGATTTTAATTTCATTCTAGGACAGAGCCTGAGGTTTTGTTGGATTTGACCTCAAATGTCATAAGAGCAAATGAAATAAAATTATAATTTACTGTGTCCTACTGCAGATGTTGTAATTAGAAGAAACTAAAGTGAAGAGGAGACTCATCATTAAGCAATAAGCAGGAAATTAAGGAGACATTTTCTCTTAAAGCATAATTTTTTTCTCTTAAATATTGATGATATCTGACAGTAATTGCCTGCCAACAAAAGTGTTGTAACTGGAATCTTATTTTTGTTGATTCTTAAATCATCACACCTTTTTTTTAATTTTCCTTCTCCAAGTTTTCTTTGTTTCTGGTTTTAAATCAAAGCTTAGGGAAAAAAAAAGTAGGATTTAGAAATCCTAAATGGCAATTCATTAACATTGTTTTATCTTTTAATATTTTCAGTAGCTTTTTATCTCTGCCATGCAGTATGTATGGAGACAAATTCTCATTTTACAGGGAAGTGTGCATTTGAGCTATATAAGCTCTCATAGATATCCACTCTCTTCCTATCCTGACCACTCCTCAGACATGCCACATTGAAACAGTTTTGAGGGACTTTCCACCCCCAGATTTTTAACCTTCCATGGGAGATTTTTACTGGACATTTGGAAGCATCTCATTACTGAGAGGGTTGTCAAACACTGGGACCGTCATCTGAGAAAGCTGGTCCAAGCCCGCAGCCTGTTAGTGTTTATGGGGCATTTGGACAATATCCTCAGCAACACGCTTCCACTTGGTCAGCCTTTACATGGTCCAGACTAGATGATTGTTGCAGGGCCTTTCCAACTGAAGAATATTCTATTCTATTCTATTCTATTCTATTCTATTCTATTCTATTCTATTCTATTCTATTCTATTCTATTCTATTCTATTCTATTCTATTCTATTCTATTCTATTCTATTCTATTCTATTCTATTCTATTCTATTCTATTCTATTCTATTCTATTCTATTCTATTCNTCCAGAGTTTGGAAGTAAGAGGAGCTATAAGTAGAACTACTCTATCTGCAAAGTATTTGAAAAAATAGGTTTTTTAGAGGCTGATGAAAAACCCAAATAAATGTGGAAGGGGGGGGGGTGAGTGTTTTTATTTTAGCTTCTGGATTTTTACATATAAAAGGATGTTGTTAAAAAAAACGGAATATGGATTAAAGGAGTACAAATTTCCATTTGTTAGAAGTATGTGCCAAGGAAGCCACACATTGGAAGAGGAAAAATCTACAATAGAATTTTATCATCCAGGTAACAGGGCAGGCCAATTGTAACTGAATGCACAAAGCTGCTTAAAAGTCTGTTATTCTGTAGCTGTTCATTGTGGTATTTCTTTTGCTTAGGCTGGAGTCTGCTATCAGAAAAGGTAGTGAACTGCACCCCTCATTGGGCTGGTCTGCTCTGGTTCTGGTATCTATACAGAGTATCTATACAGAGACACCGTACAGTTGACTGATGCAGAGCAGAAAATGAAGATGTACTCAAATTAGTATTGTAATGGCAAAGAGCACTTCAAAGGAAATTAAGATAGGAGAGGTCTGATTTATGAAGATCTGCTTGCTTAAAAGAGAGCAATAATGAGAACCCTTTCACCGACACAACTTTTGGAAAGAGAGGCTTAAAGGGAAATACTGACAGATTTAACTCTAGTAGTCTTGAATGGACCTACCGAGACATAAAGGGTGTCAGAAGTCTGCAAAGCATTATTACTCATGTTGATGCAAATAAAAAAACTTTTAGTATCTAGCTCAAGGAAACTCCTTATCCATTTGTAGAATGAAAATCACTTAGTTTTTCATGTGTTTAGAAGCAAATTTTGTTTTTGTGATGAAAATGTGGGTTGAATGTGTTTTGCCTACCAATGATACTTTGAAAGCAAAGGTAGATATGTAGACATACTTTTTAGTAGCAAGAATACCCTTGGCTGTGAGTCTATTTGCACTGTATATAATGAAAGATTTATACCTGCATGTTCTTTGGTGCATACAAGACATAATGCTCATAGAAGACTGCAGTTTGTCAAAGCAAGACAAGGTTCTGCCAGACTAGGGAGCTTAGATAGCTCAGGTTAGAGTAACTGCATGGCCACAGAAGTCTTACATTTCCAGGGCAACTGCTTCTAAAGTTTAGAATTCTTACACTAATTGAAGACTTTTTCCTTTTGTCTGAAGTATAAGTGAAGGCCTGTTCTATGAACAGATGGAAATGAAAAGACAGCTTAGAAAAATTTATTTCCTCAAGTTTTCATTTCAGCTGTAACACTCTTGTAATTTTACACTCCAAGGGGAAGCAAAACAAGGTTTATTTTGAAAATACTGTATTTACTTTTTGTCCTCTACTATGTACCTTTCAGACAAGCACAAGGTAAGGCTTCATACATCCACAGCCCAATTTTCAGAATCAGTGAGTACCGTAGATTTCTATGACAACATCTGGAGCTGTATGTCTTAAAATCCCTGAAAAATCAAGCCTTCAGACATTATTGCTTCATTTCCCCAGGCAAATCGTCTTGGAGTACCTCAGAAAATGAATCAGCAGCACAGAGTGCTGCAGTTCAATTTGTACTAACATTTATGTCTTTTGAATGTCAGGATGGCTTTTTAAATGTTTCCTCATAAAACTAAGTCCACTGTCAACAGTATTCCTCATTCTGATTAGAGGAAGTACTTTACAGCTTAATAAAATCCTCAACCAAGCAGAGCTGCCAAAGTTTCAGAAGAAATTTGAAATCAGCCTTGCTTTTCTCTGAGCTATAGAAAGGTCATGGTGTGGCTAAATGTCTCTACTGGGTTTGTGAGGCAAGGTTTTGGTAGTGAGAGGGCTACTGGCATTGTTTCTGTGAGAGGCTGCCAGAAGCTTCACCAGCACAGCCAATACCAGCTGGCTCCAGACCAGACCCAGTGCTGGCCAGGGCCAACCCCTTCAGGGGTGGTGGAGGTGCCTCTGCAGGTACAACATGTGTAAGAAGGGGGTGAAAAATTGCTGCACAACAGCAACTGCAGCCAGATGAGAGAGGAGTGAGAATATGTGAGAAAAAAAACAACTCTTCAGACACTGAAGTCAGTGCAGAAGGAGGGGCAGGACGTGCTCCAACTCCAGAGCGGGGAATCTCCCGCAGTCTGTGGTGCAGACTGTGGGGAGTCAGGCTGTGCCTGCAGCCCATGGAGGTCCATGGTGGAGCAGAGATCTACCAGCAGACCACGGTGGTCCCAGTGCCACAGCAGGTGTAAGTCCAAAGGAGTTTGTCACCCCACAGGAAGCCCATGCTGGAACACTCTCCCAGCAGGACCTGGTGGACACATGGATAGAGGAGCCCATTCTGGAGAAGGTTTGCTGGCAGGACTTGTGACCCCTTGGAAGGGACCCAGGCTGGAGCAGTCAATGAAGAACTGCAGCCTATGGGAAGAATTCAGAGATGTTAATGGAGGACTGCCTCTGATGGGAAGGACCCCACCCCACCCTGGAGGAGGGGAAGACTGCGAGGGGTCCTCCACCTGAGGAGGAAGGAGCAGCTAAGAGGCTTGTGATGAGCTTCAACCCCCATTTCATGTCCTCCAGTGCCACTGGAGTGGAGGAGGTGATGAATACTGGCACTGAAATTGAGCCTGTGAAGAAAGGAGAGATGGGGAAAGTTGTTTTTTAGATTTAGTTTTATTTTATTTTTATTTTACCCTACTCAGATCTCATTGTTAATAAATTCAATTAATTTCTCCCAATCAAGTCTGTTTTGTCTGTGACAATAATTGGTGATGATCTCACCTTGTCCTTATCTTGACCCAAAAGCTTCTCATATTTTCTTCCCCTGTCCAGTTGAGGGGAGGGAGTGCTGGAGTGGGCTTGGTGGGCACCAGCTGTCCAGCCACAGTCAGCCATCCATAGTATGTAGGTGAATGTTATAAGTGCATATTGTATTACTGGCTTTTTGCAAGTACTAAAATGAATGCTATATATATAATGTTGGATAAAATGGTAATGTAAAACAAAAAAAGGGAAAAGGGACTTTTCTGTTCATGGAATTAATTCAAGGAGTGGTAAAGGCTGAACAGAAAAATTCCTTGCTTTCTTGGAGAAGCACCCGAGCCTCAAGGAAGGGGTTTCAATTGCCCTTTGCACCAGGAGAATGACTGGAATAAGGAATGCAAGATTTACAAAGGGGGAAGGGGGTGGTGCAGGTGGGGTAGGGGGGACTCAAAAGAATGTTTTGGATNTGCAGAACAGCATTTCATGGTAGGCATGCACGTTTTCTTCTCTCACCACGTGTGGACAGTAAAGGGTAGGTGAAGCTTCCTTCAATACATTTTTGCAAGGCTTTAGTGGAACACTTTACACTATTACAATTTCTGTTACTCCTTCTCATAATTTGATTCTTTTGATATGCCATGGTGGGGTTTTTCTTGGTGGGATGTTGCCTGTTTTGAAAAAAGATTAAAGGGATTCTTTATGAATAACTGTTTCTGTGAAGTCTTCCTAAGCCACTGTTTTTTCAGGAGGTCTAACTGTTTCCTCAGACAGTATAAAATGCATCAAGCTCTTCAGCTGTTCTGATGAATGAGAAATTATGATTTCTGCATCCTGCTCAAGTCAGTACCATCCATGCAGTGATATATATATAAGCCCTCTCTGCTTTCTGTTAAGGGGAAAAGTAGCAGAAGTCCCAAAATGCGTGTAATATATATTTTTCTGATATGGGTTAGGGTTTGCTTATGCTTGCTTTGTCAGTGACTGCACAGAAAACCTCCTCTAGGGTAGCATTTACATTCCCCTGTCTGGTGGCTCAGATTTACTTAAAACAGTATGTGAAATAATGGCTTTGTCGTGATTACTCCAAGTGTGGCTTTCATCCCAGGTATGTCACAGCCTTTGGTGCAGAAACGTGTATGTCATGATGTAAACATGCCCCTATTCTGGAATGAACCACCGGAATATTGTATTGTATAGGTTAGAGCCAGTCTGCTCTTGGCTGAATGTTGTGTAGAAACAAATTTCTCCATTAAATGATCAGTGTAATAGTTGTTTGCATTCTCTCCCTTTCTTTTAAATGAGCACTTTCTGCCATTGAAAATCTTTCACTTCTCATTCTCCAAGTTCCCTCTTCCTCATGCTCCTGTTCAGAGCCCTTTTGAGAGTGCTGATATGAGCACCAGTAACACTGACAGTGCTTCTGAAATGGCTTCTATACAGAGTTTCAGGGTATCCGAGGCATTAGACCTAAAAGGTCTGCAAGGAATCAGGGACAGTTTGGTGCTGTGCAAATAATGATTTCAATGGTTAACAGTCACTTTGTTCTGTTAAGTGTCTCTGTTTATTCCTTTCCCTATATGATATAGTTGCTTGAACCCATAACAAAAGTCTTGTGATTTAACGCCTTCAGTTTATATTATACTTAATGTCAGGCTTGAATCCAGAAATACATTAATATGTTTTTGTATGTGGTACCTGTATTGCCAGATATATATAAACATAGACTATGTATTTGCTAAGGGCAAAGAGGGCACAGCTCTAGAGAAATAGAGTGGAGATGAATATGCAGCTCTTATTTATATGACTGAGCATAATGCACCCAAAGATATGAGGCTGATGCTCTGCTTGTGGTGGAGAATGTGTAATGAATATAATGCAAATGTAGTGTGAAGGAAAAACTGTACAGCAGCACAATAGTACAACTCTTGTCAAACAGTAAGGAGCCACTGTACTGCAACTGAATAAAACTGACAGAATTATTTACTGGTACATAAGTGCCTGCGCAAGGGCAAAATTAGCAGAGTTAGGAAGGGAAGGAGAAAGCTCACACCTTTTGTGAGCTTCTCTGGCAAGATAAATACCAGACTATGTTTTCTTTTGTCAGAAAGGACAAAGATTCAGGACAAAGATTCAGTCTAAATTACCAAAAAAATATCATGAAAGATAACACAAATGTAGAAGAATTAAATACTTGGTAATGGTACTATTAATCAGTTTATTATGTTGGAAAAAACCAGATAATATTTCTGGCTAGGGTCTTGGGGGGAGATCTGGCTGGAATATCTTCTGCTGACAAACCTAAGAGATAAAGTAGGTTTAGCCAAGAAGACAACTAGAAAAACCAAAATATCCACCATCCAAACAAGTGAACTCACCAGAGAATTACTTCATGTGTTAGTTCTCCAACAAATGATAGGTGTTCCTTACTTGTGACCTGTGGTTGCATAGGTGAGTATGTGTATGGCACTGAGTCCTTTAGGAGTCTCCAAGGCTCTAGATAACATAAAAGAGCATTTATTTGTTCATGCAAAGTCTAATATGGCAGGTTAAGAAAGGTGGATGCAGCTGTTTTTCCAGAAGCAAACTGTGTTTTGTTATCGGTAATGAACTGTGGACTCTGTTTATATTGCGTATCTATGCTAACACTGAATTATAAAGAAAAAAGAATGAAGATTTATTCTACCTTTTGAAAGTATAATTTTAAAATATAATTGCTTGTACTACTGGAGAGCCCTATTTGAGGCAAAAATGTTATCTCATGGGATAGAGACATAAAATTGAGATACCCACCTGTCAAATCTCATGAGGTGTAAGGGTTATTGATAGTGCACAATGTAATGCCTTCAGGATCAATGGCTGCACGGGAGGATTCTGTCCCATAAAGTGGCGTATGTCTGGATGCACCAATGATATTCCTCTGCTCACACAGTCAAAAGCATTCCTTGATTTTTTTTTTCTCTTTCCTAAGTTCTCTTTATGGAATTGAAATGTATTATACAAAATGCCCGAATAAGGAAGTTGGAAAAAAGGACAGCATTCAAAGAGGGATTTAGAAAGATTGTCCAGATATGCAGGAGGATTTTAGGAAGAGCAACATTAAACAGTGATTGAGGCTTGTCAAGATTTTAAGCAGAGCTTCTACCCTATATTAGTAATACTAATGAGGACTAAATTAGGAAAATGTGAGCCTGTTCCTAAAAGGATGGGAAAATTAGTGACAGCAGACAGAGATACAGCTGAGGTGCTCTCTGCTTTGTGTCAGTCTTCACTGACTTGGCTCTGGTGAAATATAACTAATCCAACTTTGAGAACTAAAAGTTTAGGATGTAGCTGATGTGGAAGTATTCTCTAATGTGAAGAAGCTCCTGCATTCAGAAGACAGTATCTCACACTCTTTAATAGTGGTGTTTTGGTGGATTTTTGTTAAAAAGATGTTGGCAGATCATGGGAATATCTTAATGCTTCAGAGCTGGTGCAGCAGGAAGTACTTAAAGAAAAAAGCTTTGATTGTTGAAATATACTGTGAAGCACTGAAAAGAGTATTAACATACGAAATACATTCAATTGGAATGTTTATTCTAATGCTGGCACAATGCAAGGATCACAGCAAGAGAGACAGCTGAGAGTTAACTCACTGCTGTGCTGTGTACGTCCAGCCAGCCTGCAAAACACACTTCTTCCTGAAAACATTGTTTTTTTTTCCAATTAACATTGTTCTACTTCTTGCTCAGCCTAATGCCCTACCCCGTAGTCATACATTTCTTCAGTAGACACGTATTTCTGTTACTATTTATGGAGTATGACAAGCAATGCAGTTGATGTTTCAGTTGGAGAAGTACTTCTTCAAGACACCTATGTCATGTGGAGTATCTTCCAGATGTCTAACTGAATCTAGCCTAAGGACTAAGAGTGTGGATTTGTCACAGGAATAAGTGTAGAGTTAACTCAGAGACTTGTTACTCTCATTCTTTATTGGGGGTGACTGATTCAGCCCCAAGTTTTCGAATCACAATTATTGCCTTTGCAAATTCTTTGCACCAGAATAGACCCACAGAACCTGTGGAAATCAGATGCAAATGAATCAGCTTCAACAAATGTGGCATATATATAGAGGGTTAAAATCAACTTCATACAAGTAGTGTGCTCTCAGAAAAGGTTTGGTTGAATAGAGATCATTTACAGGTGAAAAAAGCATCATTTCCAAGTATAAGCAAAATATTGGAAAATAATCATTAAAGTCAAAGCATGACGAAGAAACAGGAAAAATTTTAAGAATATGTGGGAATGCAGAAGAAATAACATAGAACAATTAAAAATTTTAAGTTGCAGGGCTGCTGTAGGAAGTCAAGTCATTCATCGCCTATACATGTGCACACCTTTTTCTAATTTGAACAGTTTGGTGAGCTTGGTGTTAAAAGCAAGAACAGGAGCAAAGGAAAGTTTAATGTGTTCATATGAATAAGGCTTTGAGGATCAATAGCTCAGAAAAGTCCTCTGAAAGGTGAATGCAGATCTTTTACAAGATATGGTCAAAATCTGGTTTAGAAATTGAAATCCTGAAATCTTCTGTAAGACCCAAGCAAAAATGACAAAACACAGGAAAAAAAAAATACATGTTGATGTGTTTTTTTGGTGATGGGTTTTTTTTTCTTTTACTTTTTTTTTCCTAATATGCTGCAAAATTTCCAATGTATTTTGGGTTTTTGAAAATTAAAGGGAGCTTACTTTTGTGATAGTTTTGTAGTTTGCATAAGAGTCATTAATAACTTATGCACCTTCCAGCCTAGCTTCTTTGTCTGACACCTATTCAGCCGTAACTTTGAAAAATTACTTGCATACAAAGGCTTTTTAGTCCCTGGAAGTACAGACTGAAGTTGAAACCATTAATTTTTCAGGAAATTTAAACTGACTGCTTGGCCATTGCCAGATGTATTTTATATGGAAGGCTTTTTCATAAAAAGTCTAGTCTTGCTTGTTCTTTTTCTGCTTTTAGAGTGCTTTTTAACACCTACATTTGTGGGCCTATGCTAAAAAAGAAAAAGAAAAAAAGGTTTTTTTTTTCCCCTCTATAAAGTATTTAAACAAAATATCTTTTTCTGAATATGTCTCATTCTTTCTCATGCTATTATCTGGCAGCAGAAGCTGGAAGCTGTCTCCAAGGTCTGAACATTATTCTGAATCCATCGTGTCTTTAGGGTTGATCTAAACTGTTACAAAAGATGAAATAGTAAAAATACAACAGTATCAGCACCAATGAAATAATTTGTCCCATTTCTTTTTTCTCTGGTAAAGAACTGAATGACAACACCACCCAGTTTTTCAAGTCTTGAAAAGGTCCGCAGCCTTGTTTTTGGCTTCAAAATAATTTTCCTTGAAATGAAATTTGACTTCTTTTTTATATTGTTGGTCAATAAAGCCTTAAATTTAGAATTCAAGGCTGTAAAGCTAAAATATCTCTAAAAGGGCAAGGACAGAATAATTTCAAAACCTACTGACCATGAATAATAAATACCCTAAGAAATAGACAAGGATATCCTTTCTCCTTTCTTTGATATGATTTACAAAGGTCTCCAGAAAACCTTTTTATTGCTCTCAGTATATTAAAGAAATGGTTTTTTTTTTTAGTAAAAAAGTTTCTGTCATTTGATTTCACTTTTTATCCACTTTTAAAATTTACTTTCTAGTTCATTGGTTTTCCCCTGTTGCAATTAGTATTAGAATTAAAAAGTAAGATTATGACAAATACTTATTTTTCAGAATAACTTCTTGAAAATTTTTCCTATATGAACTGTTTTGTCAAAACCTTAGAGAAGGGATTAGTAAAAAGGGATATAATGAACTATGCACTGTCTGTAATACTTGCTTAGCAAATTACTGTCTGGCAAAATTCACTTATATATTGATTTCAAAGTCTGTGAAGTTAAATGGATTTAAAATGAGTGTTGATCTTCTGTAGTACTCTGTTGAATAGCATCATACAGTGTGTTCAGGCAGTTTGGTTTGTAAGAGCCTAGAAATAAAATACTGCAGTAATCTCAAAACTTAAGTAAATGCTGAATGACAGAGACTGAATTTAGTTTGGCTTGAGAAGGTGTTGAAAAGCAATGATCAAAAGTTTCTTCATATTGTTGATCCTCACCGTGTTCTTAAGAAATGGATCTCACTTTTGCTTTTTTTTATTTTAGGGGGACCCCTTCTGAATTTTTGCTGACTGGATGAAATGCTGTAATCCTGTGTTGACAGAAGTAAAATAGTACATTTATTTGAGACCAAGCTGATGGGGAGGGGTCTATGTTGATTTTTTTATTTCTTTTTTTTTTTCCTTTTTTTGGATAAAATATTCTGAATTTTATGGATAGCACATAAAAGCTTTTAATATAAAAATAGGTAATGATTTATACCCTTTCCCTAGTCTGTTAATCTTTCCCCCAAGATTCATAACCAAGTCCTGTACTTTTTATATCAGCCTCCACAAATATTGAATAGTGGCATAGTCAGAGAGATATGGCACCTGAAGACAGCATAGGTGTGCTTGTCTTGCTGTCCCTTAGAAAGGCTTCTGCCACATGTGAGACCAGAAGAGCAGGCTCTGGGACTAATTGTGTTAAGCCAGTTCAACTACCATCTCAACTTCATCAGGGATAAAGCTACTGAAATGGTACAATGGTACTACTCTCTGTGTCCTGCTGAGGTCTGAAAATGTGTGAGGAAAAACCTGTGGTGAAGGTTTCAAAAGCCATGGAGAGTTCTGATAAATGGCCTGCATTAGTTCACTTCTAAAATGAGCCACTGACCAAAGGAATCAGAATGGTCTTTGAACCTGAGAGTTTTATATCCGATTAGCTTGGGATCAGTGAAATCCCCAAATTATAACTTTCTCTGTGGTTCTTCCTCTGGAAGAGGGAGAGAAAAAACAGAAGTCCAGCCTCAGAAATATTTCTAAATTGCTAGCAAAGTTGGTGCTTTAGTCTTTCTACCCATAGCTGGGCCTTATTCCCATTGAGCTCACCATGGGCTGGAAACCACATAATCACCAGCCCCTAACAGCTGTGTTGCCTTTCTGGTTGGCAGGACCACAGCTTAAGAGAGTAAGAGAGGATGGCTTGATCTTCATTCCTTTCCATCACTTCTCACATAGATCTCTAAGTATTACATAGGTACTTTAGATAGGGATCATTAATATTGAAATTAATGAAACTCTGTTTCTAGTGGTAACACTAAGGCTGAAAAGGAAATGAACTCAAGTGTTTAGGATTAAGTATTTTGTCTGAGAGTTGTGTTTTTTTCTTAGCATGAGGGAAGAAGAAATAGAAGATCTGTTTAAACTTTTAGAATGTAAAGCTTAAACAAAAACCTCAATTAGTTGGAATAAACTTAATTTTAAAAATTAATAATTAATGTAAATACAGGGGAAGCTATAGTTCATGTAAAAAGTACTTGAAGTCTGCTGCATACATGAAACCGATTTATCAAAATATTCAACTTGTGAAAAATGTAATGTTTATGATTTTACTTGTCTGATGTCACTGTGATGTAATGAAATTATAAGAGGAAAGTTCAGCAATGAACCAAAAAAAATTCATTAAGAATTGGTTTATATAAAAGGCCTTTGTTTATCAATATGAATTGTATGAATTTCAGGAAGTCTGAGTGACAGTTCTGGTAATGTGATAGAGGAACTAGTGTAACTTGATTTACTGCTTTTATGTTTTCTGTCTCTAGGAATACCTGCCCTGTCTATGTAGTTCTGAATGTGGCTTTTAGTGACAAAATAAGTACTAAAATGAATGTGCCCCCCAGGACAGTGTTGTGCCATGTGTTGTGTTGAAGAACGCTTCAAGAAAGATCCACCTTTACATTTCGACTGTCCTTCATGCACCTTTGAACATGAGATCTCTGGTGACATGTTAATTCCATTTGTAGCTTCTAAACTGCTTTCCCAAAGCACCTCCATGTGTTTGGCCACTTGCACGATGATCCTGTTATTAATTCTGTAAGTAGCATGGCTTGTTGAAGCAGTACCAGTATGACCTTATCATGTGTTCTGTCTACTGGATATTATATAGACACTTCCCTGATTTAGCCACTAGCATTGCTAGTGCTCATGAAAGAGTATCTGTAGGAAGTAGGAATGGGGTGAAAGATAATAATACCATACATTTCTTGTCAGACTGAGGAAATTATAGATTAATGGGTTTTTAGGTACATCCTTTATTTTTTGGTCCTTTAAGAGGCAAGAGTAAAAATGCGCATGCTTTGTCCTTTATGTGCCAGTTGCACAAATGTACTTCAATTAGAAGTTTTTCTAGTAATTTCTGTGAGAATTTAAATAGAAACATACATTTTTGACTTTGCTCTGTCAGCAAGGCTGTCCATGCTATTATGTAAAATCAACATCAGTTCACTTAGTGATTTTCCTGGTTTTATAACATGAGCTTATGCCATATTTTTGTGGAAGGACAAAGGGAAGAATTGATAAAATAGACCCAATATTAGAGGCTAAAATGAATGAACTAAAAAATGAGCTTCTGGAAATGTGGAATTATTTAGTGCATTTTTTTGCATAACAAGGGCTCTAACTTTTGGTGTTGCCAAAATATGAAAAGTCTTAAGTCCTTAGTAGTGAGTCAGAGTCATCCTACTAGCCAAAATCTTTCATGTGAAACAAAAAACCTGTGAGTTCAAGGTACATTGGAAACTGGCAAAAGCATCTTAAAATACTGAAATAGATTCTAAATAAACTGTTTTGTGTAGGAAAATTTTGTCAAAATTAAGTGCTTTCAGTGGAATCTTAAATGGTTATTGTTACAGGTTACTTTAGGAATGGTATTTGATATATCCAATATGTTTTGTTTACTGTGAAATCTTTCTGCACAATTGGTTTATTAAGAATCAATGTATGTGGCATATCCTATTACTCATATCTGTGTTAAATTCTATTTAAAATTTATGCTTGATTTGTTTGTAATTTCTATATTATAAACCATTTATTTAATTTATCTCTTTAACTTGCCCTGAACTTTCTGTCATTACATTTTTTGACAATTTTTAAACACACAGAAAGAAAAGCATCTTTCACAGGTTTGGAAGTTGGTACTAAATAATGACAAAAATGCCCCCAAAACCTATAAATATTTCAGATATATGTAGTGTAGCTATTTTATAATTCTGTTAAACATTCAAGCATCACAGCTAATGCTGTTTACTAGCTGGGTACATTTTCAACTTCTTGCATCAAAATACATGGTCATATTGTGTGTATTATACCAATGGTGCTACAGATTTTGACAAAACTAGGGGAACTGAATTTCTCATATAATGAAATGATTAGGTAATTTTATATTGGGATACTGACCCCATTATAGATGTTGTTTATAACAGGTTTCATATACTGTCTGTTTATGCTGAAAGAAGTCCCTGCCAGAATCTTATCCTTCAAATGAGGTATTAATATGTTTGGGCTTTGTTTCTTTGTTTATTTTTTTTTCATATCTGCTCTTATTCACTAAGCTCGTGATATGCAGATACTATTCTTTTTAGAGGAAGTACCAGCATAAAAATCTGATCTCTTTCCAACTTGAGTCAGCAGAACTGCAATAGTCATGTTTTTCGTCATTTCTGAGAAGCAGGTAGCAGGGTGTCATCATGTGTAATGTATTATCTTGCTGATAGCACTGTATCATGTACTCAAAACTTGCATTAAAGCAAGGTTTTTAAAACATAAAGAGATCATAATTCTAAAGGATTTTCCTCTTCTACTTTATTAATTAAGCCACCAAGGCCATTTCTACTTCAGTTCAAATTTCAGCACAGACATAAAAGTAGTTTTCCCTTCAAAGCTGCTGAAATAGCACCTTCTTAGATTTTTAACTCTTTTTACCTCTTCTCTACATTTTAAAAATTGAAAGTTGTTGTTCAAATTCTGGATGATGCTTATTTTGCTCCTTCCTCCCTGTTTCTTAGATGTTATTACTGGCTTACTTTGTTCCATTTAATTCTGAAGTTCACAGTGACATGGTAAGCAAGGCTGACAATAACTTGAAATACATGAGAGCATTAAACTGCTTTAGATTTGTTTTCAGTTTAGGTCAGATAAAACCTTTCTGTACCTTTTGCACAATTAGCCCTCATCCGCGGATACTGTGCTCATTAGCGTTGCTGATATTGAAACTTAATTGTTGTATTCATTTAGATCTGGAATTATTCTTTCTTCATAGAATCACAGAAACAACTAGATTGGAAAAGACTTTTGAGATCATGATCAGCCTATGACCCTATCAACTAAGCAATGGCATTCAGTGCCACATCTAGTCTTTTCCAAAACACTTCCAGCCTCCCCGAGCACCGCATTCTAATCACCATTTCTGTGAAGAAATTCCTCCTATTTTTCAACCTAAACCTCCCTTGGCACAGCATAAGGCTATGTCCTCTTGTCTTACTGCAAGTTACCTGGGAGAAGAGAACGACCCTCACCTGGCTACAGCCTTCTTTAGGGTTATTGTAGTGAGTGATGAGTTTTCCCCTGAGCCTCCTCTTCTCCAGGCTAAACATTCCCAGCTCTCTCAGCTGACTTGTGTTCCAGACCCCTCACTTGTTGTCTTTCTCTGGACACGCTCCAGCAGCTCCACATCCTTCCTAAGTTGAGAGGCCCAGAACTGGACACAGCACTCAAGGTGCGGCCTCACCAGTGCCGAGTACAGGAGAAGAATGACCTCCCTGCTCCTGCTGGTCACACTGTTCCTGACACAGGCCAGGGGCCATGGGCCTTCTTGGCCATGTGGGCCCACAGTGGCTCAGGTTCAGCCATCTGCCAGTCAGCACTCCCCCATGTCCATTTCTGCCTGGGCACTGTCCAGCCATTCTGTCCCCAGGCTGTAGTGCTGCAGGCAGTTATTGTGGCCAAGTGCAGGTCCTGTCTCATACTGTTGGATTCAGCCCATCTTTCAGCCTGTCCAGGACCCTCTTCAGAGCCCTCCTTCCCTCCTGCAGATCAACACTCCCATCCCACTTGGTGTTCTCTGCAAATTTGCTAATGTCAGGCTCAATCCCCCCATCCAGATCATCAGTAAATACATTAAAAAGGTCTGAGCCCAACACTGATCCTGTGGGAACAGCACTAATGACTGGCTGCCAACTAGATGTTATGCCTTTTAATGTACTATCATGTCAATAAACCACAATTCTATCTTACAGGGTAATATTTCTTTCTTTCATAGGAAAAATATGTCTTTCATCAATGGCATCTTTCCACAATGCTTTTTATTCCTGACAGGATTACCCTAATATTTTTATTGTGCTTGTACTAGCTGCCTTGACGTCTGTATCAGTAATTTGAACTCCTCTGTTTTGTTGCTTTTCCCTTTCCATCAGTTCAGTTACTTCCTTTAGGAACTAGCAAATCTACCTTCTTTTCAACTGTGCAGGCTAGGCCAGCTCATTCCTTTCATTGTCTATGTTGATTGCATATTTACTCTTCTCATCAACATTAATAGTTTCCTTCTCCTTATTGCACTTTCAAATTTTCCCTGGTAATCATTCTTCTACTGTCATATTCTTACTTACCATTTTCCTCCTGTAAACTAGAGCCATGCACAAACCTTCATCTGCTTTTAGAGCTTCATATGTTTTCCTTTTTCCCTCCACACTGAAAAACCAAGCTAATGCAAATAAGGCAGATCTCTTTCTAATTTTCCCCTGTACTCATTAATTTAAAACTCATCTCATTAACCCTGCTATCATGCATTTCATCTTGATTCAACCTTCTCTATGGATTCTCATCCATAGAGCAGATACCCATTCAATCAGTACTCATTCTAATGTTTTCTGATCTATTACTATCATTTTTCCACAGCACTACATCTCGATCTTCATTATTTTGCTGTGCTTCTTTCTTTATTTGGGAAAAATCACAAGCATTTCAATTAAAATTGCCCAGTATTCCCAATCAGAGGCATCATCCATATCCCCATTAACATAAGTTTTATGTTGTCAGCTTTGCTGATATGGTGGATAGCCAGTGGGTTTTTCTGACTCTCATGAGAGTGTTTTTCAGATTCCCATCCTCCTCTCATGGCCATTTGTGTAAACAACTTTCTTCCATGTGTGTTATAATTACAAAGCCACTTCTTGCTCCTCATAAGAGCAACACTAACCAAATTAGGCAGCCAGAAAACTGATTCTTTCACTATATTTTTTTATCCAACCTCCTCATCTTTTCATGATACCATTCTTAACTTCCTGAAGCTCAGGCATTCATTCTTGTTCACACACACACAGTTTGACCTTTCCAGTCCCATTTCCAAGGCAGGGATTTGTGCAGGAATGTGTAATGTCTGTTGGGTAAAACATAGGTTTTTTTTGTTGTTCTTCAAGACAGTGAAAGGAAAGGGAGGCATTTTTATGAAGTTTGTTCATTCTGCAAACCCAATATGCTCCTGAAACCCCGTCCCATATTTGTGTCATGGTCTTCACTAGGAGCATCAGAAACCCTTTGTAGAGAATGGGTTGTTTTCCAAGGAAAAAACAGAAGAGTTAAAAGAGATGTAAAACCCTCATCTTGATCAGATTTATGAAAAGCTTCATATGCCATTGCAACTGCAGTAGCAGCTGGTTAATTGAGATATTAATTGAAGGTAAATAAATATTCTTCCATTTTATAGACCTTTTTATTTTTTATTTGATTAGATAATTTTTAAATTTATTGTTATTTTTATTTCTTGCATACTCAATAACTGAACAAACAGTAAACCTGACTTCTTCTGTACCTAATAATCCAGTATGGTAAATTACAGTGAGCCAAGACCTTTTCTTTAGCATTTACCAAACATACAAATCATACTAGGTTTAGTGGGAGGCTAATATATATATGTAAGCATCTTAGTAAAACACACTCATAGGAAAACTGGGATTGTTGCATGAAATATTTTTAAACCAAATACAAACCCAAAGTTGTTTCTTTAATCAATCAAAAATTATTTTATTTTTTTTTGTGGTGAGGCAGACAGTGCAACAATGCAGAGAGGTTTTTATTTATACTCCAGCATTGTCATCAGTGAAATTCCCTCTCTGATGCATTTTGTAACAGACAATATTTAACTGAATGATTGCATAAAAATTGTTCAGTTGTTGGTGTTTTTTCAGTTTTGACATAAAAGGAGTCATAACTTTTTTTTCCGTTCTTTTAACTCGTTACATGTACATAGAACTTGTAGCTACAGCACCTAACAATTTCAAGGCACAGAAGGTGCCATGTAGCATGTGCAGTTTATGACATTATTCATTATATTGGTGGCTGAAGAGTTTTCAAACTTCATATCTCGAGAAAAATCTAGCAGTTGATAGCCACAGCTAATGTGGTATGAGTGTGATGAAGAGGAAGATTTTAAAGTGTCTGGCCAAGTTAAATGAAACAAACTGCAGGAGTAGTGTCCCCTGGTTCCCAATTGTCAGAAAAAATATATTCCTCTAGGGTACAGAGAATTTCTGCCATTTCATGCTTGGAGTATTGCTTTGGGCTTGTTCTTCTGAAGTGTAATCTTTTTTTCTTTTTCATTTTTATCTGGTTGACTAGGCAGAAAGCGCAAAAATCCAATTTTCAATGGATGAAAGTAATTCCGTACAAGAGGGGAGTTATACCTGCTTCTTTGGAGGAGTAAGGACTAAGTTTTCTTTTATTTGTATCATTGGGGAGAGTCAGTCATATAGAGTGTGTTTCTAGTCCTTGGTTAGGATCCTGTTCCTATTCAGGCTCCACTGGTAATTCATGGAGAGGTTTGTCATTTGGAATGGAGGGAATGGCTGCCTCCCTCACTGAGGCTGTGTCTCCCTTCAATAATGCTTACACTTCTGAGCAGCTGTGCACTGCGGTGATGATTCCCAGATTTGGTGTCTAACTTAGTGACTGTCCCTAAAACAACCATGTCTGCTCTGGGGTGTGACAGCCTTGTGTTTTCTGCTGTATGCTTCAAAATTACTTCTGGGGTCAGGTTATTCCTACAAATGTGTCAGGATACTGAGCTTAGGCTGTATTTAAGTTAATATAAGAAAAGCAAGAAGGAGCCAAAGAATGTCATTATATATACATACAGTGCTTTTCTTTTTACCTGAATACCAAGCAAACACACATCAGAGACTCAATTACTTTCTCATTTACTTATATTTGTTTACCCACTTCAGATTATCAGCAAATCAGCAACTATAATGACTGAAAAGATATTCTCAGTCTGTTAGAAGTGGTACCATCACTTACAGAAGTGATCACAAAACTGGGATATTCCATAACATGCTGGTGAGAAGACTGCTGGAATATACATGTGCAGTTCCTTATCACCTACAGGTATTATCAAGTGGGTGGTCAGGCAGAAATGAAAGAGAAAAGCCTGCATATGCTGAAGACAACTGCATGATGTTCAGTAAGGTGAAGTGCCATGTCCTGCCCCTGGATCAGAGCAACCCTGTGCAGTGCTACAGGCTGGGGGAGAAGAAACTTCAGAGCTGCTCAGCAGAACAGGCCTGGGGGTGCTGGTTGGCAACAGGCGAACATGAACCAATAGTGTGTCCATCTGGCCAGCAGGGCCAGTGGCTTCTTGGCTTGTATCAAGAATAGTGTGGCCAGCAGGACTAAGTTTTTGTCCCTCTATACTTGGCACTGGTAAGGCTGCATTTTGAGTACTGAGTTTGGTTTTGGGCCACTTACTTTGAACAGGACCTTGAGGGGCTGGACCATGTCCAGAGAAGGGCTCCTAACCTGGTGAAAGGTCTGGGAAATATGTCCTGTGAGGAACAGATGAGTTAACTCATGTTGTTTAGTCTGGAAGAGGCTTGGGGAAGATCTTATGAATCTTTACAGCTGTTTAAAAAAGGTCGTCTGCCATGGTTGGTCTCACCTGCCATGTCTCATAGTGAAAGAATGAGAGGAAAGTTTGTTTTAAGTTTGTGAAAGGTTCAGATTAGATATTAGAGAAGAAAAAAATCCAGTGAAAGAGTGGTTAGACATCTCAATGAGTTCTCCAGAGAGGTGGTAGAGTCACCATTTCTGGAAGTGTTCAAGGGGCATTGAGGTGTGACACTTAAAGAGATTTCGTTTAGGAGTCATTATGGTGGTGCTGGGTTGACAGCTGGAGTTGAGGATCTTGAAGGTCTTTATCAAAATTGATGATTCTGTGATTTTATGATTCTGCACAGTTTGTCTAAACAGTGAATAAAGGCACCTAGAGAAACAGGAATTACGTGAGGACTGGGAAGCAGCAAAAATGTGGTTAAATTATTTGCAATTGTTTCTGTACTTACTGCGTGTAAAATGTGCCAAAAGAAATGTGACTTAATGAAATGGGATATAATTTAGTGAAGAGACAGTTTAAATCAATAACAAGACAATTGCCTGACATGGAGATCTATACAATTGTGGAAGAGCTTTCATAAAAAAAAAATTTAAAAGCTCCATCCTTTAAGACATTTAAAATTATAGTAGGAAACATCAGGAAAAATTCTATTTTGACAAGCAATGTCTCTTTCTCCTACATTTTTTTTTTTCAAAGCACCCACAAGTATTGCTGGAGTACCTGAGTGCTTCAAGATGGACTAATGGGACTTTTGTCTGTAATTCATATAATTTTCTGATATGGTTAGGCTTTTCAGTACCCTGAATACTTTTGTAATATACCTTACTGATAGTGGTTTTTCTCCACTGAGATAATGCTTCCTAAATGAACCCTATTTTGAACAGTATGTTTTCATAATTTTCTATCGGTGTATTTTCTTGGTAAAATTTTTAGTTCATATGTTGTTTAATTTTTGTTTTGCCAGACCTATTTCTGTAAGCATATCAGTTTTGCACTTAAAAGCACTAAAGCAGCAATACAAGTACTGAAAAGCAGTAAAAGCAATCATCTTCCTTTCTTCTTTTTCCTTTTTCTTTCTTTTTTCCTTGTTATATGTAGGAGTTTAGTACATGTAAACTAGTAATGTGTAAATATCAGCAAGAGCTGCTTTTTGATAGGAAGAGCTGAAATGTTCAGTTATGACTGTTAGGTTAATGGTTGGACTCCATAATTTTAAGGGGTTTTTTTCAGCCTATATGATACCATGATTCTGTGGAGAAGTAGGAAGAGGAATAATTTCTGTTTCTTTCCGCTAGGTTTGAGGAAATTAGTAAGTTTATATGCAGAGTCTGGTATTTGTGTGTTTTTATGCAACAGTGACAAGTTGCCTTGCTTTTGGGGTAATTCTCATCTCCAAAAAACATGAAGAAAAACAGAAGCAGACATAAGGAGAACTTGAATGCAGAGGACTGAAGGTACAGAGGGAAAGCAATGGCAGCATGAAGTGAAGGGCTGGGGATACCAGATGTTCTGGGGAAATTCCCGCTTGTATTAATGATACATGCACACAATCCAAACTGCTGCTTAATGACAGGATGTTTTTAATATAAATGAAAATAAATTAGTACTACAACTTCTACAAACACTGGAAACTGCCACAGTACAAGGTTTAAACTGAGGATGGGCCATTCTAGTTTGGGAAAACAAGGGCTGCATTTACCCCAGGGTTATCTCCACCACTCTAAACTTCAGCAGTCAGGAGGGCTGCCTGCCTCCCTGCCAGCACTCAGGTCTCACACCCCAGCAATCTGCTCACTCTCACACCACACTCACATCTGACCTCTAGTTGTTTTTGTACTCTGCAACTTTTCCCTCCAGCTGTTATTGCTCTTAGACCAGGTGGTTATCACAGTAAATTGTTCCACTGTCTCTCTTCCTTCTGTTCAGTTCCTGTCTAGCCTCTTCAGCCTGTGAAAAGGGTGACAGAGTTTTGTTCCCGTCTTGAAAAATACATGGTGCCACTTCTTGTTTAGTAAATCCTGCCCAGATGATCTGAATAATGCAAGAATTCTTCATATGCTACTGAATCACATAGATATATTACATATATACACACTTTTTCAAATATTCTTAAAAAGGTTAGATTTTGTTTGGTAACTTTTATTAAAGCTCTGCAGAAAAGATGGAGTGAGCTCACCAGTTCATGTACTGATTTTAAAATGTGTACTTTTGAAAAATACAGTTTTAGAAAATTAAATTTATGCATTTTGGTTCCTGTCTTTGTTAAAAAATCTGGGTTTTGCTGCTTGCTGCTTGGGGGGTTTCTTTTTCTAGTTGTTATTTCTTTGTTTTGTAGTTTTTCTTCTAGGATATACTTCATTACTTCATTTAGTTTACTGCTATCTCAAGAGTAAATGGAGAACGTATCTCTAATTTCTGAGTCATAACCGTGAGTCCTAATATTGTTCTGCCTGGTTTGTGCAGCATTATTTCAAAGATTGTAATAATCTTGCTATGATTAGGTAATCAAAGAAACAGAGTGTACTTGACATACTGTGTTGTTACTGTATGCAGTAACACTACCATATCTTCTGATTCACTTCTTCCTATGGAATCCAATTCGCCTTTGCATTTTACTTTATTTCTTGTTCTCATCTAAATTTCCTAATATTTTCTTCTAGCTGTGTGTACGTATATCTTCCTGGATTTAAGATATATCATTTACTATTGTTTTCTGTGTTTCTTTTCTTAGGCTTATGTTGCAATCTTTGAGCCCCTAGCAAGGCCTCCGTGGAGAGAAAATGCTTAGTCATGTACTAAACCCTACTTCCTAAGACCCTGTATTATCCTCCTGTAACACTATTGGCTATATGCCAGATGTCCTAAGACTATAGGTCAAAACACCAAGACCTCAGACTATTGGCTAGTTATCCCAATCCTACCTAATCCTATAAAAACCCCTACTTCTGCCCACTTCGGTAGAAGACGCTGTTCCTGGACCCCTTCACGGAACCCCCAATAAAGAACTCGTGGAATACTCCGGGTCGGCTCTTCTCGTCTCTTTCTCCCCTGAGCTAGCAAGCGACTACCTGGCAAAAGCTGATTAATCACCGAAGAGCTGGACCACCTGATAGCCTCAGGCTGATTGCCAGGATTAGTTTCGCGGCTAGGGCGCTTGCCGGACCCTGCTAGATCGGAGCTGATCCTTAGGACCGGAGACCGGGACCCTCCCACGCTATCCGGACGATTCTAAAACGGCACCGGGGGCTTTGTCTGCCACCCAGGCTGGCCACCCGGGCAGGGCGGGCAACCCCCGGTACAACCGTTTTAGGCTTAGGTTTTGTGTTCTGTCTTCCTTTAAGCTCTCTGCTGTGGGTACCTTGGAGCTTGCTTTGAATCTGAATGCATTTCTCTTTCAGTAATATAGTGTTTTTAATTTTGTTGTTAATGAAGTCTGCTGCAGATATTTTATTCAAAATTGATAATCTCGCCTCCCTGATCTTAAGAGTTAATTCTGTCCTGGAATAGGCTATTTAGAGAAAATCAGGATTTCCTAATTGTCATCTTGTTTAAATTTGGCACTATTAAGGCAGAATGTTGTTTATATACTATTAGTAAATTGTGTTTGCTTTTCAGCTGATAATAAATTATTGATTGAATTAGAAGCACAAATTGAAGAAATGAGTTGAGACTTTATGACTCTTAATTGCAGGTCTGCAAATATTGATATTATACTTAGAAATGAAGAAATTTCTAACTCATGGTAATGCAAGTCAGGCCTTGGATTTGCATATTTGCTTCATAACCTTTTATAAAAGCCATGTCAAGGAGTACTTCGTTAACTCAAAATTTTATACTTGATTAAAACCCAAAGATTAACTAAACCATGAAGAAAACCTTCTGTTCTTCTCTTCTGTCTGTGAAAACTGGTGGGTTATAGGGCAAAGTCCTGTGGGAGGATATGCTGATAACTAGAAATGAACAAAACTCTGATCACTTATTCCAGCTAAGATCTCCAGTAGACAACTTTTGTATTTCACTTCTGAAAAGGAAGTGTGACATGGAAAGTACAGCTGAAGATTTTTCTGCTTTCCTGTTTCTGTGGTTCTTTCAAGGGATGGCAAAGAATGAGAAGTGAAAATTCTGTCATAAACCCTGTATTTTTCCTCTCCTTTGCATAGAAAAACCTTCGCAGCTTTATGGTGAGAACTGTTGAATGTAATTCATACTATGTATTTTATTATTTTTCAATAATACAATGCAAAAGATTTTTTAAAAATAAAACGGCCAGTACACTTGTAATGTTTCACTGCTTTATAACTATTTATAAAGTTTAAGCCAATCCAAATTTAATCATGAACAGCTTGTTGTTTCTTAAGAGTCTTTTTCTCTTGGTTTCTCGTTTTTATAAAAAGCAGTTTTAGGCATTGTAACTAGGCATCACTAATATTGGTTGTAAAACTTTAACCAACATTTTGAGGGTTGGAGAGGCTTACTGATTTTAAGCAGGAATGTTTATTACATTTACTAAGGTTTCGCAGGTATGGAAAATAATTTGTATCAACCCAGGCTAATTCACTGTCAGCTTTTTAAGTGTAAGGTACATGATTACTACATACAACTTTCTGTGCTGTTTTCAGTGGATGGTTAATTAGTCCCTAATAAACTATCAAAACAGGTACTACTATCTTTAAGGATGCTATCATTTATGTAGATAATCAGAGGATAGCTGAGCCAGTACTGGAATAGTTTTTTTTAAGAAAGAAACCAGAAAAAAAACAAACCATGGTCAAATTATAAAATTAATGGATGAAATTAGTATAATAAAGACAGTATATTTACATTTTAGTAGAACATTTCGCAGTGTCTTTCTCAAAAGCTTATTTTGAAAGAGCTCATTTCAGGTTGCCACCTCATTTAAACATAGGTGTGTGGAAATACGTTGCTAGTTGCTAATGAATTGAAGGGAAGTGGCCAGATAACGTGCCATGGAACCTTGTATTGGTGTTTTTAACCTGCTCTCTATATGACTCTTTGAAAACTGGGAGAAGATGGTCTGGGAGCTGCTGAGAGACCACAAGTGGCTCCCCTTCCCCATACTGGAGCTGGACGAGGGAATCTGTTCTGTGCTGCACATAAGTGGTGCAGTGGATGCTGGAGTCTCCATGCTGGCTCAGAGCTGCTGTCTGCTTGACAAGCCAGGAGAGGAAAAGAAAGAAAACCAGAGTGCTTCAAGTTATGTCAGAGCATTGCTGTGTATGAAGGTGAGTGGCAGGCTGAAAGCATAAACCTCAGGGCAGGCTTTGAAGGAAAGACAGGTCAGTGGCAGCCTCAGTATTGTGTTTGGAGTCCAGGAAGCTCCCTCTGCAGGGAGCAGACTATTGCTGGCAGCAGTGAAAGGAGGATGCTGGAGGGTCCTTGCCTATGGTTAGGCTCTGCTAGTGAGGCAGAGGAAGAAGGAGCTCTCTTGAGTGCAGTCTGTAAATGGGTCTGAGCTTAATGGAACAATAAATAAGCTATGTCAGAAGCTTTATACATGGAAGATTAGCCTGGGGAAAAAAAAAAAACCAACAGTATATTACCTGAATCTCTGTGCTTATAAAAGGTTAGTAAAGGGCATATGTAATCAACCTAGCTCTCAGGGTATTGTTTGCAGTCTCATTGTTGCCTGTGTTGAGAGTCCAGCATGCAGGAATTGTTTCTTCCACATAATAGAGCAAGATGAGAGACATTGCACTTGATGGCAGATCTACAGCTTAATTGGCCTCTAGCTAGGGAAATGAGGGATCAGGAGAAGAAACTAGGTATTAGAAAAATAATGTTAGTTGGATGTGAATGTCTGATAACTAGTGCTGTAAAATCATAGAATAGAATCAAAGAATATGCTGAGTTGGTGTACACCATGAGGATCATTGAATCCAACTCCTATCCCTGCATAGGGCCCATCAAGAGTCACACCATGTGTGACTCAATGAGAGCATTGTCCAAAAACTTCTTGAATTCTGCCAGATTGGTGCTGTGACCACTTCCCTGGATTGCCTGTTCCAGTGCCCAACCATCTTACACATGAAAAATCTTTTTCTGAAATCCAACCTAAACATCCCCTGACACAAACTCGGGATGTTGCCTTGAGTCTGGTCACTGGTCATGAGAGTGGAGGGATCAGTACCTGCCTCTCTACTTTCTGTTGTGAGGATGTTGAAGACTGTAGTGAGGTCTCCTCTCAGTCTTCTCCAGGCTGAACAGCTCAAGTGACCTTGGCCACTCCTCACTCATCTTCCTCTCACCACCTTTGTGGCCTTCTTCTGGATGCTCTCTTATAGCTTAGTGTCTTGTTTATATTGTGGCACCCAAAACTGTGCGTGGTATTCAGGGTGAGGCTGCCCCAGTTCAGAGCAGAGTGGGACAATCCCCTCCCTTGCTCAGCTGGCGATGTTGTGCCCGATGCACCTCCCTCCTGGCTGCCAGGGCTGACTTGTGTCCAACTTGCCATTGACAAGGGCCCCAGGTCCTTTTCCATAGTGCTACTTTCCAGCTTCTCATTTACAATTACTTTAGTAATCCCTTCATTTTTTCCCAGGTTGCTGTTATCTCACATTTAAGTCTGAATCAATCTGTATTGATTAACAGCAAGATCAAGGTAGGTGAAACAGACTTTGAGACCTATTTAAGATCTATGTGAAGCATCCTAGGCCTTTCCCACAAAACTTCAGGTCAACATCAGCACCTATGAGGAGTAAAGGATAAATTCAGAGATTTAAAGCAGAGGTGCCACACACAGCTGAATTAAACAGCCAAGCACCGTTGCTGTGTCTTGTGATTTGGCCTGCAGTTGACAAATGACAGAAAGCAGAGAGGCCATTTCAGAGAGAATTTTGAAAGTCCTATGAAAATGAAACAGATATCTGTTACTTATTCTTCTCCTCTGATTAAAAATCCCTGGAATATTTATTGATACACATGGCAGATGGAACCTGTGGTACGGATTTGAAATAATCATCATATATGTGTTACTCCATTCCTTTGGTCCATCAAAAAAGAGGAGGACTGGGAACATCAAGCTTCAGACAGCTGGACAAAAAAATACACAGAGGGAAGCTAGGATTTCCAAACAGCTATCTTTTCCTAACTAAATTCAAGTTTAAAATTTTATAGGATGGAATGTAATAAAAGATCATTTTCTAGAATTTGATTTCTCCTACAGTCTATCACTTTGTAATTCTTGGCTATTTTTCAAAGAGCCAGCAGTTGTGTGTTGTGTACATAGACTTTATAATTGCACTGATTTGCTGATAAAGGTTCAGGGGTGTTTTTTGGCAAAGCTGGACATGTGATTACTTTTGGAAAACTGAGCTCAAATACATTGTCCATATTTTATGGAAGACAGAAAATGCAGAGTGTGGCCTAAAGCAAAAAGTGGAGTTGAAATGATGGCTCTTTTATGAAAATGACATAGACTGTGTTGTTGGTTTGTTGTTTGTTTATTTTTAAATTTATGTAAAAGCACAGAAGAATTTTAATCACAAACAACTCAAATTAACTGTATATGATATAAATTTTTTACTTGTAACATTTGTCAAGTATTTCTGAAATAAATTAGTGGAAATAAACAGTTCAGAAAAATCTTCAAGTACAAAGTGTGAAAAGAAAGAAAAAGGATTCAAAAAGCCCTACAGGGTTTATTGCAAGGTATCATTGACATAGATATCTACCAACTGAGCTCATCATCTTGACTTGCCTTTTTGGTTACTGGAATGGAAGTACAAAGGCTGAAATCCACTTGTTTAACTCGTTCATGAAATGCATTTCATTTTAGGTAACATGACTGTATTTACTAGGTCTTCAATGACTACAGTAGATCCCTTGGCATGAAAGGGTAATATGTATGTCTGGGTTGTAGAAACCTTTCTTGGTTGATGGATTCCACCCCAGTCTGTGAGGCTGAACTACAAGGAATCTGGTTCTTCTCTCACCCTCTGCAGTGAAGGATCTGCACTTGGGTGTTATTTATAGAATTTGTTCAAAAGCTTTAAAAAAACCCTGATGTTTAAAATAAATTGTAGGCTATGATGGAAGTAAACAGATTCCAGGCAACCTGATTTACTTCACATCTGCAACTAAAAAGTTGCTGTTAAATTCTACAGAGATGGAGGCATGTAAAAATGGAATACATAGGCAGAGGCTCATGCATCATTCAATTATATAATCTGATTTTGAGTCCTAGTGTTGTGGATAGGAATGTAGGTTCCTGATTGTGCATTTCCTGGAAATGATAGCAAAGCTAAACTTAAATACATTAACAACTACTTCATGTGGTCTTCCCAGTTTTTATGGTGAGTGATAAAGTAATTTCTGCTAGTGCTACTCACTTGTTAATACAAGTGTGATATAGACACTTCCCATTTCCCCCCCAGCATGTGTCTCAATGTACTTGGCCAGGTGTACAGGTACACTGAAACTTCTATGGGGACTGTTTCCAGTGCTGTGAGTAAGGACAGTATCAATAACATCCCCAAAAGGTTTTTCTATGTATTATGCTACACTGCTGAGGTTAGTATTAAAAAGTAGACACTTGTTTGAAGCTGTGATTGCACATTAACACTGTAGATATCCTAACCATTTTCTGTACAAAATTTGGATAAGCAAAAAAGTTTCATTTATTGTACTGCAATGTTAGGAAAAGGCTTTAGTGTTGTCATTTTAGTATGCTTGTGTTTTAGGATCTGCACACACAAATGTGTAAAATTAAAATTGGCTGAATATGCTTTATTTTTTTTAAAAAAGGTTATTAATTTCTCCATTTAAAACTATATTATATACATATTTTGAGTCCTTGAACACCAGGTTTCTGCCAAAGGCCAGATTTTATGGTGAAGTTGTAATATGCTGAAAGGAGAGAATATAGTGGAAATGCAATCAGTTTAGCTAGAGGATGCACATTTGATTAATTATTAACAAGCCATGTTAAAAATAAATAAGGTCACTGACTAAATGACATCTAATTTATCTAACTGAGCCCTGCATATTGCTAGCTGAGCTGGTCACTTGTCAAACTGGCTGTATTATTCCTCGGACTGGGAATTGTACAGATCCCCTTGGCTTAGTGGTTCAAAAAATATATCTGAATGAGTTAGCTTGTGGAAAGCACACACTTGATCAATATAAGCAGGGGAAATTAATACTGATTTTCTAAATATGGTTGGAAGTTAGTGATGAAATTTGAACACTAACATTTATTAAGAATCTTATTCAAAGATTGGTCAAATATGTGATTTGAAAATGATCTGTACTTTAAGTAATAATTGCTACAAATTTGGTTCGCTATCTTAAAATATTCATGTCTAAAATAATTTATGTAAAAGTCGTGGCTGTCTTTTACATGTAAATACCATATTGCAAGTGTCCACTTGCAAAACCAAGGTGTACAAAACAGCAGGCAGCAGATCTGTGTAAGAATTTCTATTCCACCCCCTATTCAAGACAGTCTAAGAGGAGTAATAACTGGGTGCATTTTCCTGAGATCTCTTTCCCAAAAGAACTCTCTTCCTCCATTTTCCTTCCTTCTGTCCAATCCATTTCCTTCTTAAACCCCATTCCTCCACCCGCAGCACCCCAGGTGACATTAGAGATGGAAAACTCTGAACTATATTTCTCCTGCCATGAACTGTGAAATGCACAGATCCTGGAAAAGGCAGGACAGTACCACTTTTGCTTCCTGTCTTTCCCTCCAAGTAATATTCACATTGAGCTTGCAGCGCTAATTCCATGAGGAATTGGGCTTGCACTACAGATGGGTCATTGACCTTCCTGCCCTGTAGGGGGCAGCCCACTCTAAACTAATACCTGTTATACCCGCTACTGCTGCATGCTAAGTGCATGCAAGCGTATTTCCTAATGGCCATGCTACCACTGGAGTCCTTCCAGTAGAAATGTGTATAATTGGGTCATATATCATAATGAAGTTATGCAGGGGCAATATTTGTTCATGGGAAGATGCAGTGTTTTTCCTTGGAAGAGCCCATCTGGTTACATCTCCAAGGATTTATGGTAGGTGGGACGATGGGTACCACATTCAACTCTGTACCACATTCTGTGTTACATGCTTTCACAATATCACATACCAATATTCAGTGTTTCTCCTAGAGCTCCAGCTATGAAATCAGATTATATTCTGAGAAGCCAAGCTTCCCTAGAAAATAAATAACCTTTGTTGGAAAAAGAAGAATTGTGAGCTCTTTCATGCGTAGATAAGGGATAGTGTTGATTCTTATCTTTAAATCTCATGATTTTTAGTGCTTTTTTTTTTAGGGGCTGGAGAGATTCGATAATATTGTTGCACATGGGACTGGCAGTGTAGCAGTCCTTTGATTTTAGAGGATCTCTTGAGGTCTGTAGAGAGATAATATTGTATTACTTCTGCAGAAGCTGTATGGGTTTTTAAGCCCTTTGTCATAATCCGTGTTGATATTTGAGGTTTAGTGATATATATTGTTGTGTTGTTGTATAAGATTATTGGTAGCTATTCTGTGAAGCCCACTTTTTCCACTATCTAATGTGTAGTACAAAATACAGTTACGTCAAATGTCACAAATGAACAGTATGCTGTTGTTCTGGGAATATTTGGCATCATATGTTATTCAGGGGGTTTATTAATTGCCTATCATCAATACAGCATAAATGAGTAACAGTACTTCCTAAAATAGATTTTTCAAAAAAGCTAGACATTTGTCACTTGTGGTTTTAATAATGAGCTGTTTTGCTGAGATTATTATTCCATCAGCTAAATAGAAATAAGAAAGAAAGTTCACTATACTTTTTGATTACTTGAAATTTTTTGCACTGTTTTCTAGATGTATTGGTAAAAGAAAAACTGCTTTTCCTTAAAGAGGTAATGCACTGGAATAAATGGTCTGACTAGTTTTAACAGTTCAGATGTCACCTACTTTTCTGTCTGCAATAATTGACTGCTGATTGTGAAGTATAAACTTCATATTTTCATACTCTGAAATAAAAATAGCTGTTCAAGTTACTTTTACCTTGCTTTACCTCAGAGATGAAACTCTGACCAGCAGTATGTTTCATGATGAAATTACCAGTACCAGTGATAATGTTAGGGGCAAATTAGGTGTAAACTATCTATATAATTGCTAATTTGTTAGCTGCGCTAACAAATCTTAAATTTACTTTGATTGCGTTAAGAAGGAGGAGTAAATGGGAATAGGGTGTGAGGAAAGATGCAGTGGAGTAGGGGTTTGCACTAGAATGAAATGTTTCAGCTCTTAATAGTAGAGTTGATAACCAGCATAACACTAGCATCATACATCAGTCTCACCAAGAAGTCTGCTGTGAGCCCTCAGCTTTTTAAGGCTGAGTGTGACATGTCTGTAGTATAAATAAGTGTGCAACCCTTTTACAGCCTGTGCAGATAGTGGTGGTGTCCTGCTCAGCTCTTCATACAGCATTGTATTTCAATATCCTGCTTTGTGTAGGCTTACTATATCAGAATTCAAGGACATTCTCATAACTTTATTTGGATTTCCTGTGTTTATTCCTCCAAGATGGAAGTAAAGAATATTTTTCTTGAAAGATCTGGGGAATTTCATCTGGGGTATTTAGGAGTGGTTTCCAAAGCCAGTCCCTTTCCTCCCCATTCTCTGGAGGTTTAAGCTGGCCACCCATCCTAAACTCAGCCTGTGCTGCTAGCTTCATATTTATTGTCTGAAATTTTTACTTACCTTACCTGCTTGACCCTCCAAAACTCTTGTGAGTGATTTGTGCCAGCATCATGGTTAGGTATTGGGAAAGGTAGAGAAACTGGTTGTCCCTTGACAGTGCTGTTTGTATTCTAAAGAGTAGCTATTTTGCTGGCACAGGGATTCTTGTGATTGAGTTATTCTGTGCTGTGGACCTCTTGTAAAGACTGATTGACCTCCCTAATCTCTTGCCAGTGCTGCTGCTGCTGGTGGTGCTGAAGTCATATTTCTACAAGACGAGTGACTAATGTCCGCACACTCTGCCAAATTTCTGTGCTGCTGCCTCTTCCTGGGCAAGGTTGTACAATCCCTAGAACAATGATTTTTGAAGGTTTGCACACCTTTGTAGAGAACCAGAGCTGAAATCAAGATTGTGTTAGACCTGGCCCTGGAGCAGCACTGCTAGATGTCAGTGTATTAATTTTCCCACCCAGGTAGATACAGCAAGTCAGCTGTATGTTTTGGAATGTTTCAACCTTATTTTTATACTCTGACCTACTGGTTATTTGACTGTGTATGGTTCATTTGCACTTTTTTAGCCTTTTGAATCCCTGATCATTTTGTGTATCAGCAAAAACAGTCATCCGTGTGCACGCCAAATCCTGCCAGGCAAGCACTAAATGTACTTAAACTACTCTTGAGCAAGCTTCAGTCCTTAAGATTCTACCGCAGTACCTAATGATCATGTACATGATATATAAATCACAGTAGAAATAGGCCTGGTATTTAAAAGGTCAGACATGCAAGTGTGCATGCAAAAATGTATGTGAATTTGCATTTGTAACTTAATGATATTTTGCTAAGGAACTCCTGTACCAATGATCAATTTGATAAATTAATGGTTGGTTGACTGTAATCATGGTCATTGTGTATATAGAGTAAATGTGTAAATATGTACACAGTTTCTGTGTACACAAATGAGTGCATTTTCTGCCAAACCTCAGGGAAACAAGACAGTTTTATTTCTCTCATATTTAGATTTCTATATCTGGTGTTGAAACAGTTTCTCATCTGCAATTCAAGACACTTATAAAGGAAGTTATAAAATTTTAAAGAGCATAAAACTCCTAATAGAATGATATGAAATAGAATTAGAACAATTGATTGAAAAAGCTATTTTCTTATGTTTTCTACATCACCATTAACAGCATTACTTGAATTCTTCATTAAAAAGAGACAAGGATTGTTATGCACCTTTAAACAGTGGAAAAGAGGTTCTGAATCTTATTTTTATTGTCAAGGGAAAGTCTGACTACAGATTGGTGTGTAGGTTTCTCTGAACTAGCCTTCTTTTTCAGTAATGTTGGCAATGAATAAAGCAAATTCTAAGAGATTAGCAAAGTTTATTATTCTGTAGCTTGTATTAGGATTATTTTTCTTAAAAATCATGATCAAGTAAAGTTGATCTATCAGCAGTGGCATTTCTGTTAGACTACAAGTGTTTCTTACTTACCTCATTCCATGCTTCTTTTTCATTTGCATGGCATGTACATGAGATGTAGATCATAAGAGAATTTTTAGAGTAATACGGCCTGAACTTTAGACATTGTATGTGTTCCAGTGTATATTTTCCAGAATGAATCAGACTTGCTGTTTGCTCGAATATTGTTTCCAGCAGTTAGGGATCCTGTAGGAATATGTCTAGACTTCCTGAAGTATAGGAATAATTTGCATAATACATATATTTGAATATATTTGCATATTGTCAAAGCACATTGGATCATGCTCTCTGGCAAAATTTTTCATACAGTCCATCTGTGTAAGCTGAAGTCAGTTAAAAGAAATGGGGATAAATTCATTAATTTTTTTTCCTGTGTCATAATTAAAAAAAAAAAAGTGGGATTAAAACCAGAGGGATTTTTTCAGTGCAGAAAAAATGCAAACAAAAATACATAATTACCTAGAAATGTTCTAAACATGAAGCAAGGCACTTTACCCATGTCAAATGAAATTTTGTAGGTTTATCCCAAAATACTTTTTGCAGAAAAGGGTATTTTAGTTAAAAAGCTTGAGATATATGTTTTGATTAAACACAAACTCAATTTTACCTAATTTTTTTTCACAGGTGAATGAGAAGAATATTGTTTACCATTGCCATTTTTTGGCATTTTCTTTTCCTCTTCTAGTTACTGCAGATAAACCAGACCAGAAAACCCTCATAAAATGCTTAACAGAGTTTTATAATCTGAAGTCTATATTTTCACTTTTTTTGCCTAGCCAAGATGTGTCACTCTCCATAGTTGAATGCATCCTTACTAGCTTTTTAAATTTTTACTTAGCAAAAGCGATGAGATCTAATTTGACTCAATAAATGTGTAAGAGTCCAATGTCTGAGAAGCAGCAATGGTCCACAGCATAAAAAATGTATTTTTTGTAGTGAGGGGACCAAAATTGGTACTCGAGGTGTGGCCTCACTGGTGCCAAGTACAGGGCAACAATTGCTACCCTGGTCCTGCTGGCCACTCTATGTCTGGTACAGGCCAGCCAGGATGCCACTGGTCTTGTTGACCGCCTGGGCACACACCTGGTCATGTTCACCCACTGTCAGCCAGCATCCTCAGGTCCTTTTTAACTGGGTCACTTTCCAATTGCTCTTCCCAAAGCCTGTAGCACTGTATGGGGTTGTTGTGACCCAAGGGCGCACTCCAGCGTGTTGAATCCCATATAGCTGTCCTTGGTACATTGATCCAGCCTGTCCAGATTCCTCTGCAAAGGAGGGAGGATCTACCCTCCAGTAAATTGACATTCTCAGCCAACTTGGTGGATCTGCAAACTGGCTGAGGGTACACTGGATTCCCTTATCAAAATCATTGATACTGGTATTAAACAGGACTGACCCTAATACTGGCCACTAGTGACCAGTCACCAACTGGATGTAGCACCATTCACCACCATTCACTGGGCCCGGACATCCAGACACTAAGTAACCCATTGAAGAATGCACCTTCCAAGCCATGGGCTGTCAGCTTTGCCAGGAAAATGGTGTGGGAAGTGGTACTGAATGCTTCACTGAAGTCCAGATAGGCACATCCACAGTTGCCCTCATCCACTAGGCAGGTTACCTGGTTACAAAAGGAGATCAGTTGGTGAAGCAGAACCTGTATTTCCTAAATCCATGCTGGCTGAGCCTGATCCCCTTGTTTTCAACTCTCTGGAAATCCAAGGTAGAGGCTTTGTTGACCCTTACTTCACCGAGAATTGAAAACTGTCATTTTGTGGTGGCTATGCCTGGGACAGCCTCCCACCACCACCTCTTCCACCAGCTCTTCTCTGTTTATAAACAGCAGGTCTAGCAGTGAGCCATTCCAGGAAAGTTCCTTTTTCAGCTGTGTGAGGGAGGTTTCATAGACCATGCTGAGTTGGAATACACCATCAGGATCATTGAGTCCAAATCCTGGCACTGCACAGGATCCCCCGAGTCACACCATGTGCCTGAGAGTATTGTCCAAATACTACTTGAACTCTGCCAGGCTGCTGCTGTGACCACTTCTCTGGGTTGTCTGTTCCAGTGCTCAACCACCCCCTGGTTTCTCAAACCGTTTCCTGATACCCAAACTAAACCTCCTCTGACTCAGCTTCATGCTGTTTTCTCAAGTCCTGTCACTGGTCTCAAGAGTGATGAAATCCGTGTCTGCCCCTCCTCTTCCCCTTATGATGAAATTGTAGACTACAATGAGGTCTTTCCTCAGTCTCCAGGCTGAACAGACCAACTGACCTCAGCTGCTCCTCTTAAGGCTTCCCCTCAAAGCCCTTCACCATCTTCATAGCTCTCCTTTGGACACTCTCTAATAGCTTCTTGTCTTTTTTATATTGCAGTGCCCAGAACTACACACAGAGCTCAAGGTGATCCTCCATAAACTAATAAAACCATTTGCATAGCTCGATATAATGTGACAGCTTCCCTTTCTTCTTCATGTTCATATTTTTTGTTTGTGGAGCTATGAACAATTGAAGCTGCTTTGAAAAATCAAGAGATAGGAGCAGATGGTGAGCATCATTGGAGAGGTTGACCAGATCACATTAAGCACAGAGTCTTGCCATTTGAAGTGAAGAAAAAAATAAGCATTTGAAAAAAATTTAGTATCTTAAATCATGTGAAATATGCTTAGGACTTTAACCTGAGTGAGGTGGTGAAGTTCTCAGATTTCTATAACAGATGATGAAAAGGTTTGTATCATTTAAGTCAAGTTCCTTTGAGCTATCTGTATTTGCAGCTTTGATCAACAGAATTCTAATTGTTCTTCTGTAATAAAGGTAATTATGTATGCAGCTGTCTTGATTCACTCTGAACAATAAATCCCACTGGGCTGGGCCTCACAGATGGTCTTGTTAAGGGAAAACTGGATCTTCAGGAAGTACTGTGTGATCAGTCCACAGATGCCAATCTTTGTGTGTAAATGTGCAAGAAAAGGACAGAACACAGTTGTGTTAAATGAAACAGGTGGTGGAGAAATCAGTTTTTGGATGCATTGATGACTGTGCTTATATGAACACATGATTCACTTCCTTTTCTTCAGAGCTTTGTAGCTTTTGACTTGTGACATTTTCAAATTTTCAGTATTCTTTCTGAAAATAATATTAGGCATTTGGCTGATAAAGTTATCTTTAAAATTTTAAATTTAAGGTGTTATAATTGTTTATTTAGTCTGAAAATTATGTAATTATAAATATTGTCTTCATTGTTTGATGAATTTAGGTATGTTCTTACGTGATAAAAACATCTCCAGGATCTTTCTAGTTTTGCCCTGATCATCACGTGGGTGAAATTGTAAATTACGACTTCTGAATAGAAGATTTCCAAAGAAAGTAACTGGCTCTTTTTCAGATCCTAGTATTCACTCATGACTTAAAATTAATCCACTGCTATAATCAATTGCTTCATCAAGCTTCAAATCCTGTAATTACATACTCTAATCTAGATGCAGTTTCCCAGGATGCTTCTTCCTCTTTAATTTGTTGTTTGCTCTCTGCTTAGATATTCTTCTGTTTTGTTTGCTTTTGAAGCTTTTAACGTTGTCCGCTCTCTGCACCTTGATTTGATTTTTCAAATCAGTTTTCATGAGCATATTTATATCTAAGGCATATTTTCTCTTGCTACTCATTCATCCAATCCTTGTTTACTTATATTGTGTATATTAAATGAATTAATAAAGATAATATAGTCATCCATTCCTCATTGCTATTTCTGGATTTTTTGTGCTATGTTTCTCACCTGCTTGGTTCTCAGTAGTTTTACTGGTTGCAAACATAAATATTCAAGTGTATTTTCTCTCTATCTGCAGACCACTGAGTGTACATAACATTTTCCTGTGTCAGTTTATAAGTTACCTATCACATCTTTCAGTTAATTGGAAAGAAATCTAAAAAAGCAGTAGCCAACAATTAAACCATTCTGAAAAAAAAATAATCAAAACCTCCCTGGTACTATAATATTATAATTAAAAATCTGGCAAAATTTCATATTATTATGGAACATATGAAAGAACTGTTTTATCTTCATGAGGTAATAGCACTAACATTGGAGAATTATCTTCTCAGAGTTAAGAAAAAGGATTTATCAGTTCATAAGCTGTGAAATGCCAGGTGCTCTTCAATGTGAATGAAAAGGAAAACCTATCAACTGTCAGGGCTCTGTTCACCTTCTTTGCTTTCAAGTTTTATTTCCATGTGAAAAAATTATACTCTCAGTCCTTGGGTCTGAAAGCCAGCTATAAAGGGAAAGCGCAACTCTTTTGCCTTGTGTTTAACTTCTCCAAATCAAACTAGCTCAAGATGTCAGTGCCTCCAAAGTAAGCCCATCTATTCCTCATTCTTAAAAAGACATGATCAGCTCACCTTAATCCACGAGATAAGAAAGTGTTTCAGGAATTTGAGATTTAGTATTTAAGATTCATATGAGAACCAGCCTTAACAGGTCCCAGAAAATTACCAATAATATTGGAAAATTATGTGCTCTTCATATATTTTCCATTACATTTTAATTCCAGACTATAGTAAGCAAACTTTTAAAGACAGTTTTTCCATACATTTCTTACTCAAGGCTAGATTGAATTATGATTGTTTCTGTATGTGAATTTTTTTTTTTTTTCCTGAGTATAAAATACCTGAGCCTGGGATAGTTGGACTGTACTACTGCCACCCTTGAATGGCAAAAATTTCCTGAGAGAGAACTATGTTCACATGGATTTTGGAATGTTTGTGTTACATATGTAGTATACTGAAACAGCAAACAGAATGATGCTGTATGGTACTTGTAGTGATTTGAAGATATGAAGTATCTAAGTTCAATGAGGGTTTTATGGAATGTTAATGTTTAGGCCTGTCTGTGCCTCAGCAAGAGAAAACACTAAAACAGCCTGTTGCACTGCTCAGATAACCTCTACCTCATCAGAAGACCACAAAATAACACCAGTTTAAGGTGACCATCTTTTTTTAATTTGTGGTAGTGTTACTGTCTCTGAGCATCATCACTTTGTCAAAAGGGAGCTGATGGAAGAAATGCAATCCCTGAGCCCAGGCCCCTGAGTCCCCTAGGCACTGTTCCTCTGCCACAGGTGGGGTGCTGCCCTGATGAGCCCTTTGGACCTATGGACCTCCACACCAAACACAAGCCTTAGTCACACTGTTCACACAGTGCAGTGGAGAGAGTGGCCAGAAGAACATCTCTATGGAAGAGGATGAATGAGATTTTCCTGGACGCTCTGTGGCTCTACTTAAAGCATCTGACTTGAACTGCTGTGGTGCGTTGGGTCTATATACGGCCATTTTTAATAATCTGATTTACTTGAGGTCTAATATTTTCATACAGAGTCTTAGATTTCAATTAATACAAATATGCAGCCATAACTGTGTTGCTGCAATAATAATGGTATAATGCTGGCATGTGCTGGTTTTAACTGTGTATTTTTAAATACATTACTGTGGCACTGTTCTTATCTTTTCTACTCCATGTCTCTTTTCATGACACTCGTAGGAAGTTTTGGCACCTTTACCATGATGCCAGTTTTTGTTAAGCTTCATCTGTGAGTTCAAATTTGTTGTTGAGAGACAAAAAGTGATATTAGATATGACAGTGTAATTTTGTCTCCTGTAGTAAGCCAAACTAAAAATCTATATTGAAAATACATTCAGACTGTAAAAAACATGCTCAGAGCAAGGACACAGTGGTACTAAGGTTGTTGGGGAATCTGCAGAAAGAACTGGATTTTTTTATTCAGTCATTCAAATCTGACCTCTTAATGTAATAATGGGATGAAAAAAATTTGGTACCTCACCAAAAGTCTTTTGAAGAGAGAATGTCATAAGAAGAGCCATTTAAAATACAGTTCTGTGTCATTACTGTATCATATCCTTCCATAAATAAATTTTTAAATATGTAGAAAGATTCTGAAATGTTACTGTGTTTTCCTGAAATTATTGTCTTCTCAATATCAATAGTTTAAAAAAAAATCCCATATTTTGGGAAGAAAATATATATGTTCAACAATATATGTGTTTGTGGCAAATTATTTTATTATTTGGTGGATAATTTCCATGAACATTTTAGCAAAACTCAAACCAGAAATGGCATATTGGGAGACCATGTAATCAGTTTCCTGTATTTAGTAGATTGTTCTATTTTTTGCTAAATGTTAGGCAGAAATGGGGAAGCATAAAATGAAAAATACTGCTTTCTTTTCAGTTTTTGCCTTGCATGGATTTCACCCCCTTTGAAGAGGCCAAAGTCTTCCCCTGGGAGGCTTGGAAAATAGAATGAGAAATGCTGTTTATTAACTGCAGCCTTCTGTCTTTTACATATGGTGCAAAAAATAATAATTGCATTTATAAGAGTCTTAGGAAACACTTCAGCTAAAAATTAACCTGTTATTTTCAGAATGGATTTTTCTGTTTCACTGTAAAACTGTAATTTACGCTGAAATTGATTTTATTTGGACAGAGCATTTCTCCCAACATTAGATTGGATTCCTAGCATCAAAACCTCTTGGCCAATATTTGATTTCACACACGAGTCCCGTTGTATTTGAGGTCATCTGCGTGTATGAACTTAAACATGCATTGTTGGCACTTTTATATTTAAATGATCTTTTAACACCAATCTACTTCTAAAATATTCCTGTATTTTTGCTTTGCGTGTGATTAATGTTTCAGTGAGGCCAAAGACTGCAAAATACAAAGTAGAGAAACAAGATACTGGAATTCAACTTTGCACCTGTAGTACAAAGTTAGACACATTGTATGTAGTCTTTGTTGCAAGTTTATTTACTGTCATTTAAAGTTAATTTTCCTGGAGGAAGTTTTAAGGGAGATTAATTTTGTGGCTAAGAAAAACAGTGATATGTTCTTTCAGAACTTCTAGGATTGTTGGAGGACTTCTGAGAGTTGTATGAAACTCTCTCTGCTGACTCCTTCATCCAAAGGTACCTACAAGAGGCTTTGACTTCTAGAAGGAGATCTGTGAGCTCGAAGGAGCTCTGCCAGCTGTCCCTCCTCAGAGTTGGCTTGGGCTCCTGCTCCAGCTGCCTTCTGAAGAGGGGGGATGGAGGATCCCTGCAGTGGTACTGGGGAGGGGCCGGTGTAAGAGCCAGGGCTTGAGCACAGCTCCCAGCACCCAGCACAAGGATGCAGGAGTTCGTACAGGAGGGAGCCTGTGACTTCTGACAGTGGAGGACAATTCCTGGCTGCCTGTGGATCTGTATCTACAGAGCAGATTCTGTGCCCTGGCTGCAGATGAGGGACTGGGAGCTGTATGGGGTCAGGAGAAAGTGGCAGTGGAGAGCTGTGAATAATTCCCTGGTACGCAGGATGGAGGCCCAGGTTTTCTGGCTTGATCTGCTGTCTAGAGAGTTTGCTGCTTGCTTGGAACTCAAATCCAGGACATGGAGAGACTTCAGAAACTTGTCCGGTCTTAGGACTCTGGCACCACTCTCTGGCAGAAGAGATCTGGAGCATAGAAAGCATGACTGCAGGCTCTGGAGTGATTTTCAAGGGCATGGGGGCACAGGTGGTCTCTCCTTGATCCTTCAGAAAATTTTGAAATCTAACAATTGGCTGCACAACTGCTGTTGTGACACCAGAAATTTAGGGGTGTATGACCATGGGACCATCTTTGAGGATCAAGGACTGCTAAGAAAAGAACTGATAATCTCAGGTCATGGTGATTGGGGGAGGCTTCAGGGGACTCAGAATGTAAATGTCACTCAAGACAGGCAACAAGGAGGATTTGAGGCCTACAGCATAGTCAGCCTCACCTGACCTCTGGGAAGCTGATGGAGCTTATGGAAGCTAGAAACCATTTCCAAACATATGAAAAAGGGAGAAGTGACTAGAAGTAAAGAGCATGAATTTATGAAGGGCAAATCAAGTTTAAGCAATCCAGTGGTCTTCTATGATGAGGGGATGGATGAAGGAGGAGTAGGGAGTGTCTTTTATCTTGACTTCAGCTAGACTTTTATCATCTTCCTAGACAAGCTGATGAAGTACAGACAAATGGATGGTGTTTCTAGATACTTATAGGTAGTTTGTGTAAATACAAGCAAGTAGAAACACTGGGATACTTTGACAGTACTGAAATAGTATATGTATAACCTGGATTTTCAGTGATCCTACTGCAGGATCTTGTAGGATTTTAAGTTATTTTCTTTGCAGAAACCTATTCTTCTGTTCTCTGCCTCAAGATGTGCCAGTGGGATATTGCTGAGTTTGGGCCTTGTACAGGTCCGAGTATGGAGTAAATTTCTGCCCATGTCTGAAGACACACATTTGATGACATGTGGCAGCTTTACCTACCTTATTTATGTACTGCATCCTAAATTTATCTGATATGCTGACACTAGCTTTGATATTTCTGGCTGTATTTTAATAATTTATGACTAGATATGCTTCATCTTAATGGTCAGCTGTGGAAAGAAGTATGCTTAACTATCCCATCCTGGTAAGAAGATGACAGGATTTATGCTTTGGAGGACACAGAGATCCTCAGGTTGTCTGGAGACAATTCACAGCCATATTCCAAGAAATGCCTTTTGTTCAGCCATATAAGGTTGTATTACATTCTCATTGCTGGAGATACAATGTTGTTTTGGAAGTCTTTAAGGAAAATAGCAATTTTGGATTCTCTTCGAAGGTAAGGGAGTTTTCTGTTATTATTACTATAATTTTACTGCAACTAGATTGACAATCAGATTAGCCGTGCTTGAAGCCCTTATGTTGTTGATATGATGAATTCTGCCATAGTATTTCAGCATAAAAGCTACTAATTCACACTCTAAACTCTGCCCTTGGCTTATTTTTCTATTTTTTAACCACTGAAAATTGAAAACTATATCCTGAATTACAAAACACATTTCCTTCTTCACCTGGTTATGCTCATTTAAATTAAGCCATCATCATTTGAAACAGGGAGGTCTGCTTTTTGCTGCATATTGGCAGACGCAAATGAAGATAGAAATTTTTTAGTTTTCACAAAACATGGAACTTCCTTGCCACATAGTTTGCCATGACCCTAGTTGCTGTTTCCTTAACTATATTTGTTCCTTCAGATTCCTGTTGTATTGAAGGAATTTGCTGTATTCTTCAGAGGTAACATGGAGAGTCTCAAGTGACCTCCTTGAATCTCACAGATCTGCAACATGGCCAGCCCCTCTCACCTGGGCTGGAATATTGTTATACCAGTTTTGATGGTGGCACCTGCAGGGTTTTGGGTTTTCTGAAGTTTATTTTTCCTCTGCTTTTTTTTTTTCTTTAATAATCTTGTTACTTGAAATCATAAAATGCTTCATTGACATACACTACAATTTAAAATCTACTATTATTTTACTTAACAAGAAGTCAAGACTCTTTTCTCAAAAGTATTCTGATGCACTGGTTGCTTTTGGGCTGACTTGAGTCCCATGTTCATTTACATTTGTTTAAGTCTTGGTGCCTAAGTGTGTACTGGATTTTTTCAGAACTATCAGAATGATGCCTTCCTTTGGATTCTGCTACTTACAGAGCTATAAATAATTTTATATTGCTTTTTAAATATATTCATTAAATGCATAATTTTTATTATTTGATTCCTTGCATTTTAAATCTGGCTAAGTACAGAATGTTGTTTTGACAAAACAGGGAGGTTGCCTGCCTGTATTCCAGGTTCCACGTAGTCATTTGGTAGTGGTGGATAATTTTGTCAGGAGCTGTCAATTGTTGTACCCACTTGTATATGTTACTATTTGCAGTGGGTGATATCATCAATAATGTTAAGTTCCTCTTCTGAGTTTATTGTTGTGGAAGACACTGAAATCTGCCCTTTGTTGGTCTGCCTTTAATACAAGCTTCAAATACAAGTTTCCAGTTCTTTGTGGTTGTCATTGTGCACCTGCAGCAGTCAGAAGATATAAGAGATTATTCAGTTTACTTTACACTGCTAGTGCCAGACTGGGCCACGCAGCACTTTACCGGCATTTGGATTGCTGTCAGCTCTGTGTGTGTGTCTGTGAGGAGATCCAGCTCCACCTTGTACTTGTGGTGAAACAGCAGGGCTTCTTTAACCCAAATCTGTGTTCTGCCTGTCTTCTGCCTCTGAGTAGGATTCCCCAGTTAAGCCTGCTTTTAGGTTGGTCACTTGCCAAAGCCAGAGGACTCAGATATGAGCTTAAATGGCTTGTCTGGTTCTAATCTTTTTATTTTAGTGCCCTTGTGAACAGACCTCTAAATTGTAGGGGTCTCATATGGATAAGCGTTCAGGAAGTTTGATGACCTAGCCAGGTTTTGAAGATTTCTTTGATCTCTTCAACATGCTCTTCATGCTTTTACCATTCCCAAATTCCTCTACTGACTTTGGGTTTTTGGGTCAGGTTTTTTCTTGTCCCTTTTTACAGACGGTTTCTTACTTTCATCTAAGAGCAACCAACATTGATTATCTGGTCATAGAATTGCTCCCTTTGTTGGAGGCCAGATGTTCAGGGATCTTCTCCTCTTTCCTCTGGAGAAAACAAGAGAGAGTAAAATGTTCTGTAGTTAAAAAATGTGGCACTTAACATGAAGGTCTCCAGAAACCTTCACAACCAGCATGCCTGCTGCCATGAGGATGTGTAGCCTTTGGTCATACTTTATAGTCTCCTTTTATTGTTCGATTTTGAGAGTTTTTTGGAGTCCAGAACCCTAGTTTTGAAAAAACCTGAAATTTATCACACCAAATCATAGTGGGGAGTGTTTTACTGGGTGGATGATTAGATTAATTTTAGATTCTTTCCCTTGGGTATATTTAGAAATTATTTCAGGGCTAGTCTGTGTGACTTATAGTACGGAAGACAGCAGCCAGAGAATCATTCAGTGGCCTTTATTAATCAGAATGTCAAGCTGGATTATCTATAAATGCCTTCTGCATTTAAAATGAAAGAAGAGATTAACCTCTAGTAAAATGTAAAAACTTTATTTTAGACACATCTTAAAGCATTCTGTTTCGGTCCACACTTCTTTAATGCCACTGCAGTGAACAATGCTGGTGTAGTTTGAGAGAGAAAAATTTGACCTCCCATTTATTGCTTTATAACTCAATTGTAATTCAATTACCACCCTTTGTGTATGGTCTCTGTCATGTTTAATGCTTTAGAGCTGCATGTGTTAAATTGGTATTCTAGAAATTGTACAATTCTTGTTAGGTTTTTAAGCTAACCCCTTGCAGTAGAGCTCATTTTATATCAGCAGGGCAGCAGATTTAATAAGAAGTTCTGACACTGACTAATACATTTTTTTTTCTTTTTTTCCCCTCTAATTTGATGGAGAAAACTACTCTAGCCCTTTAAAAACTTGCTCAGCTTTAGCTGACTTTAAAGGTATGAGTAAACTGTCAAGTTTGGAACCAGAAGGGGGTAAAGAGTTTTCATATTTGACTTGCAAATCAGGAAGACTGAAGAGTTCTTTGAATAAATATCCAGAATATCTGTGCAACAAAGAAATTGATAGGCAAGGTAGAAAAAAAATAGTATCTACTCACAGCTGTGTCTAGATTTCATGGCTGTAAGCTGTAGAGAACTGGGATTGCAAAGAAATCTAATGTAGCTGGAGGAGAGTCATTGAAGCAGGCAGAGAAGGGTTGTACACCTAGTTTCCTACCCAGCACCTACAGTCTTGGGTCATTTAGACAGGTTCCTTTGAACTTCAGCAGTCTAGCAAGAGTCAAATGGCAAGAGTACAGACTTACTCTAGGACTACAGTCCATTTAGAGGAAAAACATTCTGTAGAGCAGAGCACTACCTTTGAGTGCAGAAGTGAGGAGTGAGGCTAATGGTCCCACAGTGCTGAATAACAATCTGCCAAATGTACATAGAATCATAGAATGGTTTTGGTTGCAAAGGACCTTAAAGATCACCTAGTTCCAAACCCCTCAGCATGAGTAAGGATGTCACTAGATCAGGATGCTCAAGGCCCCATCCAACCTGTCTATGAATGCTTTCAGGAATGGGGAATATATATATGGAACAGATGTTAAATTACAAAGCTTCATAAAATGCCCTCATTCGTGGTAAGTTGTGGCTTGGGTGGCAAGATGAAGTTTTTGAGTCTTACCATGAGGATTTTATTTTAACACATAAGTTCAGTATTTTAAAAAAGACTCTAAATAGCAAAAGAACTTGTTAGCTGATTTAATTGGTAACAGCTTCCACTGGCTACTTACAGAGTCCTAGTGTGTTTTGGGTGGCCTTATAATTCAAGATTAGCTTTTTCTTTCTAATAGGTAGATAAAATATTGGATTAGTGGGGTAGTGTTGATTCTCCTATGACTGCATTATAAGTAAGTAGTTCTGGGAGCTTGTCAGAGCATTGTAGCCTGGGCATTGTGATCTGGAGAACCCACCAGCCTTATCCTTCCTCCAGATCATGTGTCCATCTTTTTGAGGATTCTAATGTTAGTGTCCAAAAAATCAGCGATTTAATTCAGATTAAAAGAAACTTTTTTTTTTTTTCTGATCAGGTCTATTTTTTTCTGGCCATATCTAATTCTACTAAGATTCACTCCTTGATCACAGCACAGCTTCACAATTGCTTGTGCCTGCACAAAAAAGACGGAGAACTGTGAGTGATGATCAAAGATCCTTACAGGAATGTTGCAGGCCTTGGAACCTCAAGACATCCTTCTCATGTAAATCTCAAGCTACAAATAGCTAGAAAAAATGCTTTATTGGTCTAGCTTGTTCCTATATGGCCACAGAATTGTCCAGATTCCTCACGGGAAGGGGAATGCTTTTCCGTCCTTTCACAGGATGTCTCACAGAAACTTGTCTTATAACCTCAAGTGAGGGAGTTCACACTGTCCACCTCTGAAGTCTCTGGAGATCATCTAGGTGTCTAGAGCAGCCTGAAAGCTAAGGTGTGTGGTGTCTCAAAGAACAATTTATGCTAAAAATAATACTGAGAGATACCCACATTACAAACAGGATTAAGGAAATGGTCACAAAATTATTATTACTGTAGTGCTTCCATACATCACAAGAGAATTGAGACTATATTCAGCTTTAGCTTAGGTATTTTTTGACTGTAGGATTAAACTGTGTATGCAGCAGTGTGATGCTCTACAGCACTTGGTATGCTACAGTCTGATTCATTACTATAGAAAAATACCCAGGAGAAAGGATCAAATTAGTTTCTATTTTAATATCTATTTGCATTTTCCTGGAGTGGAAATGAATACATGCAGATTCACTGCCTTGATTATAATAAGCTATTCTTCATTAGAACTTATACTGTCAGGAAATTTGTGTTATTGATTCCTGGGTATTGTCTCCAACAGCAGGTAATATGGAATATATTTACAACAATACATTTTCAATTATTTAGCCATTAAAAACTAAAAAATATTAAACATTATGATAATTTGTATTATTAAAATATTTCCATTTCTAATTGCCTATGCAAGGATAGAAAAAAATATGGAAAACAGTCAATATGAAATCTTTTTTCCAGTTCTTTTGCTGTTCAGCCACAGTGCCACAGTTCTCAAGCTGAATTATTGCATATAGCTTTTAGATAACTCTGGGATTTTATCAGCAGTATCTGTTTATCACTAAGCTTTTTATTGTGCCTTGAAATTTTGAGCACATGCAAGTCCTGTTGCAAACATAAGACTTCGTAACAATGCATTTGACATAAGAGTTTCCTTTCATATTATGGTTCTCATGGTCTAGCATCTGGCTGAAACAAGTGTGAAATTCTTTTTAGAGATTAAGAAGTAGCTGACTGGAATAGTGAGTGACAGGTGAAGTCAATAGCCATAGAAAAAAGCAAGTATCATTTCAGTTTGCAATGGGATTTCTTATGTGGCTTGAGTGGATAGGAGATTCCCTGTGAAGCCATAAATATTTGCATGTGAAAATGTAGCCATGATTAGCACTTTTAAAGGATATCAATAGCATGTGCATTTCTGGTTTTGCTTTCTCTGATGCACCAGAGAAATTTTTTGGTATAAAATCTTAGGTCTTTTAACACAGTGGTTTGACAGGAATGCAGCTGTGGCACACAGGAAATGACTGAATGCCTAAAACCTTAGAAATTAAGACATTATGTACACAAATTATTAAAACATTTTAAGGTAGACCTCATGAAATGAATATTCGTTACTAAATAAACTTTTTCTTCACTGACATTAATATATCTATTTAAGGAAGAATTATCTTAAGACATATATCACCTTAGGATGTGTTGACTTGATTATTAACCAAGATACTATAAATGTATCCTATACATTTGTAGTATAGAACACTAAGGAAGTCTTCAGACAGAAACTCTGTGAGTTTAAAGTTAAATTTTCCAACACTGAAATGTATACACTATTCATGAATTATCAAAAGGAAATAAGTGGTGGCAAGCATGGTAACTTATAATATAATCAACTCTTCAAACCTGCATATGCAAGAAGAATTAAACAGCTCCCCATGAAAAGGGAATAAGCAACTATATGCAATTAAGCCTACTCGTGATCTAGTTGAGAAAACCCTGTAGGCCCATGCTTACCTTTAATCGGTGTTAATTTTCATAGTTATTTAGCAGAGAACATGAATGTTCTTTAAAGTATACCTGTGGATAGTTTTTGTGGACATTTTTTATCTGTGCAGACTCAAAAATTCTTCTGGAATGCAGCTTCTCAGGAATGATTGCCATGACTGGACCTTCAGAGATCATGCACTGATGGAGTGAGGGGTTATGGGAGATATGGGTCAGGTAACAAAATAAGATGCCTGCACTTCAAGAAAGCAAGCTTTCAGCTCTTCAAGGAGATGATCAATAGGATTCCCTGGGAGATTTCCTTCAGGAACAAGGAATCAGAACAGAGCTGACAGATCTTTAAGGAAGTCTTCCATAGAGTATAAGAACTGGCAACCCCCAGGAACAAGAAATTAGGCAAGGAAGGCAAGAGATGGGCAAGGCTGAGTAGGGACCTGCTGGTCAAAGTAAAAGGAAGGGAGAAAATGCACAGGCAGATCAAGCAAGAATAGGTGGCCAGGGGAGGGTGTAGAAGAGAATTTTAGTTGTGAGGAAGGCCAAAGCAAAGCTGGAATTAATCCTGGCAAGGGACACAAAGAATAACAGGAAAGGCTTCTACAGATATCTTAACCAGAAAAGGAATGTCAGAGAACGTTTACCTCCTTGTAATGGACACTAGTAAACTGATAACAATGGATGGGAGTCTGCCTCAGTCTTCATTGGCAAACTTTCTTCCCACACCTCTTGAGTAGATGGACAGCAGGATGAGGACTGCGAGAGCAAAGTTACCCACACTATAAGTAAAGATCAGGTTCATGACCACCTGAACAACCTGAACAACATGTCTGTGGGAACCCATGAGATGCATCCCAAAGTCCAGAGAGAGCTGGTTGATGGAGTTGCCAAGCCACTCTCCATGATACTTGAAAAGTCATGGCAGTCAGGTGAAGTCTGAGGTGACTGGAAAAAGAAAAAAGTTGCCATCTTCAAAGAGGGTAGGAAGGAGGACCTTGGGAACTACTAACTTGTCAGCCTCAGCTTTGTGCCTGGTAAAATCATGTAACAAATCCTCCCAGAAGCTATGCTCAGGCACATGGGACAAGGAGGTGATCCAAGACAGTGACTCTTGTGGTCCAAGAAAACACTGTGCTCTTGTGGGATCCCACCTGGAGCACTGCATCCAGCTCTGGGGTGCTCAGCACAGGAATGACATGGACATGAGGGAGCAAGCCCATAGGAGGCCACCAATATGGTCAAAGTGATAAAGCACCTCTCATATGAAAAAAAGCCTGAGAGAAATGGGATTGTTCAGTCTGGAAAAGAGAAGGCTATGGAGTGCTGATTGTGGCCTTCCAGGACCTGAAGGGAGCTTTCAAGAGAGATGGAGAAAGACTGTTTACAAGAGGGAGTGACAGGACAAGGGGGAGTGGATTTAAACTGAAAGAGAATAGGACAATAGGTTTAAATTAGATATTAGGAAGAAATTCTTTACAATGAGGGTGGTGAGGCACTGGATCAGAGGAGTTGGAACTAGATGATCTTTTAAATTTCCTTGCAACCCAAAAAATTCTGTGATTCTATGATTAAAAGTCATCTGCTCCAACCCCTCTTCTGTGGCAGGGACATCTTTCATTTGACCAGGTTGCTCAGAGCCCCATCCCTTCTGGCCTTGAACACTTACAGGAATGACTTCTCTGGGCAACCTGATCCAATGTCTCGTCACCTTCATTGTAAAGAATTTCTTCTCTATGTCTAACATAAATTTACCCTCTTTCAGTTCAAATCCACTGCCCATTGTCACAGCTTTTTGCACTGCTTTATTTTATTCTCCTAACTGAACTTAAAAAGGACTCCAGTCATGAAGGAATGCACTAACTCTTCTTGCTTGCATGTACTTTCCTTCTGTACAAGTTCCCCATATCTCAGGGACTCTGCTTTTCCAAGTCTAGGCTAAAACATCTGTCTGCTTTTGAGAGGGATTTCAAACCTTGTGGGTTTCAATTATTGGAATCAAAGTTGGACAAATCTAACCTCGATTACAATGTGATCATGCTATTGTCTTAAGCTATTCCCATTTGAATGGATAATCATTAATATTTAACAGACTTCCCTGATGTGATACTGACGTGTGACTGACATGCGCAATGTGGCACAAAGTGACACAATTTATTTGTGAAAACAACTAGAATTCAGAAAGTTTATAAAGAAAATTTTTCGAATCATGGTAGAAAGCTGAAACCTAGTATTTTGGGCAAAAAAAAAATTCTAATAGGAAGAAAACCCACAAAAATTAGGTCAAATGAAAAATGGCTTTTTTTTGTTTTGGTGTAACCGCTAATGAGAAATTAAAGAGGAGGCATTAGGTGTAGGACATATTAAGTTCCAGTTAAGACACCAATGTTGTGGCACATAGGATGAAAATAATTGGTTAAATGAAAACTAGGAAGAAAACATATTCCAGGACCAAATAGGTTCATAAAAAGACAACCACACATAGAACAGCTAATTATTACTTATATCATGGTATTGCTAAATGCTCAAGTCTTGAGTTAGTGATGACAACTGTATGAAATAATGAACAAACAAAAATAGTTTAAGGCCTCAGATATTTACATGTGGTTATTTCCAGTGTGTCTCAGTCATAATTATTCTGTGTGACTGATGCTTTACTGCATACTTTCTTTTTATCACAGTTCTCTGGTTGTTCAGCTACATGTGGAAATATAGCAGGATCACATATAAGTACTTATATATATATATATATATATATATATATATATGTATATGTGTATATGACAGAGTGTATCTGTGAGG
>VXBU01006985.1:98194-134793 GCA_013400315.1 Bombycilla garrulus
TATGAAAAAATAGAAGAATATCACATATATGTATATATATATATATATATATATATATATATATGTATGTATGTACGTATGTAACAGAGTATTTCTGATGGTTGAAAGGAAGAAAAAAACCTTTAAGGAGAAAAAATATGGAGAGTGAAAAAGAGCTACTGATGAGGTAGAGGAACTTGAAACACAGAATAAAGGTAAAGAGACAGTTAATGCTTGAAATCATGTAAATGTTACTTGGAAGACACAAGTTTTAATTGCTATAGACCAAGTCTCGTTGTGCTTCTGTTAACCAATTTGTAAACTGGAAATATGTGGTGACAATGTTGATACAGTCCTTTGAATATTACTTATTTAAAAAAAAAAAAAAAAGAACAGGTTTTAAATGCCTTGTTAATAAACTGCGTTTCTCCAAGAGGAGAAATTGTCAGAGCTCAGGGCATGTAGGAAGATGGTTAATGAGTTAGGTGGGTAAGAATACAGAAGTGCTGTTAGAGAGACATGGAGAATAAGATCATAAAACAGTCAAGAAAAAGGAGAAAATAGGAAAAATAAAAGAAAATGAGATAAGAAAAACTGGGAAATAGAAACAGATAAATGATGCAGAAAAAGAAGATGAACATGGAAAACAAAGGAGGCAGTAGGGAAAGGTCAAAACATATCTTTTTAGCTAGTTTATTTTATTTAACCTATTCACATTTTTTCCAAGCTGCCTTCCTTGTCTGCTTTCAGGAACTGATTTATTGTAGAGTGTGGTACTTCTAACAGTTTTTCTATTCACTCTCCCAGCAGCAAATGCTTCTAAAAATGCTTCACCTCTAAAGATCCACTGCACTAGAGGCTAGGCTTTCCCTCTGAAATTTGCCATGAGATCAGGACTGAGTAATGCTATAGAGAAAAATGCTCACCCCTGTGGCCTGCTTGAGGCATATTAGCTTGTAAAATTTGCATGTAACACAGAAGCTGCAAGAATTTCATGTACTTCTGTAATAGGAATAGGGTTGTCAAGAATAATAAAGCATTAGAATAAGTGAAAATTGTTTTGTTTTCTCCTGGAAAATGTTAGGTCAGTCAAAAATATTTGCCATTAAAAAAGACTTCTTCACATTTCCATCAGTTCAAGCTTCATGTTGGGTTGCACAGGATCTACCCTGTGGCATTTACACTCTGTTAAATATGTAGAAATATCTCACCCTCAGCCTCCCACTGTGCTGACACATAGCCTTTACGAGGTGAGCAAATTCAGTCTTTCCTCATAAATTAATCGTGCTGGCTCTGTAAGGTTTTCTGGATGCTTATTGTCAACAACTTTCTTGGAAGGACATATTCAATTCCTGCCTTGCCACTTCATCTTCCCTGCCTTAAAAGCTTTCTTTGGAGTGAGATCACATTTCAGATTTAAATCTGAATCAATTTGATACTGTTTGATCCGTGTGTAGCATGGTTGCCTGTGCATTGTCATGGTGCCCTGTACTTCCCCTTTTGTCTTGTCTTTATGAACGCTATAAATTTTTGCTGTCATCAGAATAGTCTTTTTCAAAGCTCTATTCTTGAAAATGGGATTTTTTATTTTCAGTGTTAACCTCTTATTTCCCCTGTCATATTTGGCCTCACATCTTCAGATATCTTTTTCCCAAATCCCATTTTTTGTCACTCAGCTACAGGGCCCTCAAGCCTTCTCTCTTTTTGTCACAGACACATTATATCATTTTTCATGCACCTCACGCAGATATTGAAATTCCAAGAAATTGCAGTCCTGTATTTAATCTGCTGCCTTTAATTTGTGCATGAAAGCCAACTTAAAGTGTGTCAGGCAATGTGTCATCTGCTCTCAGTTTGCAGTTCATTAAGGCTCTCCTTTGTTCTTTAGATATGCTACTGCCACATCTTTTCATTGGACACAAATGTCAAATTCATTTGTCTTTTCCTAGTGAATTCTCAGTGTATTTTCATAGCAAATTTTTGAATTCCAGAGTTTTATGTATTTTAAACAGCCAGGCCAACTGGTTAAGAGACAGAAAGTCTCTTAGAAAGGGTCTAGTTTTGCAAAGGAGCTAAGCATTATTAGGCTGTGGCTAATAATGGTACTGGGAAGTGTGGCTCTCAGGAATGTGGACAAACATGTTTTGAGATTTCTCATGAAAAAAGGAACCTGTCAAGTGTTGTAGAATGTTGGTATGAGCTTCTAAACCACTTTTGATCAGTTAGATAAAATGTTCTACAAGGTATTTTACTTGGAACATTGTTGATAGGTCAGAACTCAGAGCTCGCTCAAAGCGCAGCAGAAACCCTGAGCAAGCCCTGCTTGGATATCTGACATGTGAAGGTGGGGGTGAGGAGGACCTATGAGAAGCACCAGAAGAGCAAGAGAGGATGTGAGCAACATGAGAAACAGCAGCATGGGGAGGAAATCTCAACAGAAGAACAAAACACATGCATAACAAAGGACAAACTAAACTATTGAGCTTTCATCATGAAAAACTCTTGAGTTTTGATGCAATAAGATACAGTTCCCAGGCAACTATTTTTCAATATAAATCTGGAATACCATGAAAACTGTAAAACCTATTTAAAAACAAACAAACAAACAAACTTACATTTTTTTAATACAATAACGGAGAGAAAAGATACATGCAGAGGGAACACGTGGAAGCTCTTGCAAGTTTTGATTGCCACCTTGACAGTCAGAGGGAAACAGCAGACAGGGACTGCCTCTGGTATTTCTGCTAGACACAGACCTGTCTCATATAAAGTTAACACACCCAAAATTTCATAAGGACCTTGCTGATAGATGAATGAAAGATAGATGGATGAAAGAGATTTTTGTATGCCTTTCCCAAGAGATACAATTCTTCTAAAGGACAGATGTGAGAAAGGGTGTGTTGCCACGCATGTAAAAAAAGTGATTGATATTCTTGCAAAATAGTATCTTGATGGCCAGTGGGATGTTATACAGTCACTTACCCAGTGCTTTTTACAAACACTGCAGGAAATTCCAGATTTTTTCTTCACTTTGTTCATCTAGAAATTTAATTTTGTATCAGAAGCCTACAATTTGCAGAATAGTTCCCTATTTGCAAATGTTTCAAATTGGGGGAAAAGAATCATGATCAGGGATTTGCATTTTTTAAGGTCACCTTTTCTGTTCCAGACCTGTAATTGTTCATCATTCCTAATTACGGACTGTAAATTATATGAGTAACTGCCTATTTTTATTCACAAAAACACATGTTCTATTCAATTGAATTGCACATTTTCAGGATTGTAACCCCAAATGGATAAATGAATGTTAATTTTTCATGCTCAATAACTTGTTTCCCATTTTGAGCTTTTGATTCTTCTCACAAAATATTCATGCAGTCTATACTGAAGCTTTGACTTCAGTGTGAGATATCCTCTATTAACTGTGTAGAAGATTGGGAAGATACATTCCTTGAAAGACCTTTACCTTAAATTCCTTTGTTTTGAGCTGTATGTAGGAACCAGAGATTTTTTTTTTTCTAAAACTTCATCTAATATTGCCACATTTTGAAATTTCTGATGGCACTTCAGATCAACAAGATAGAGGTTTTAAAAATCTATTTCAGTGCAACAAGACTACCCTGAAAATTTGCTTTAGGTTTAAAGCTATAGCTTTCCCTTTGATCCCTTCTAAGTATCTGAGACTCAGTGTATGAGGGAACACAGATGCTGCTTGAATATTTTTGAAGTTAAATTCTTAGTGGATGAGGAAACAAACCAAGTTGTGGCACTAAAATTAACAGTGTAATGTACTTTTAACTAAACTGAGACATCAAGCTGCTTTTTTTTGTTAAATTGGGCTAGTCTAGAAAAAATGAAACATCATACAATTTTCATCAGAGAGCAATGAAGGAAAAGGCACATGTGTTTCCCTGGAAAGTAGCTGTTAATTATTTTGCCTTTTTATAGTATGTTTATAAAATGTATTCTGGGCAAATGCAAGCTCTCTTTGAGCTGACCTGAATTTGTGCGATTGCCAAGATAAATCTGATAATTATTGGCAGGAGAGTTTATCTCAGTTTATTAGCTTGAGTTTTGAGTTGCACTGCAGTGGTTGTATGGGATTGTTTTGGCTCACAAGAAATTCAGATAAGGTCTCTCTTATTGGACGATAGCATCAGATACCTTGGTGGTGTGCATATAAACCAAGAAATGTTTAAAATCTCTGGAATAACACATCCTACAGGAAAACTGAATTTGTGGCGTTTTTGAAGGCTCTGCATACATGACTGAACCTTTCCTTTTCAAGAGCATTGGATGGCCCTAAAGGTAGCAGTCAGAGAGGAGCTATGGGTCACCTGATGTGATCCTTTTACATATGTGCAGGTAAGGCTCACACAAAATATAGAGAACTATGCTTTTTGAAAATCATGGATTCTTGAAAACTTACAAGTTTGGTTACATAGCACTGATGACAGTTATGTCTCTCCAACACGTAAATACATCTAGATGTGTGCTTAAATGTTGCCCAGCTTTTAGGAAACTAGGATACACAAGATATGATTTAGGTCAAAGTTTTGACCACATTACAAAGAAAAGCATCACATTTCTTTAAACAACTTACAACTTTTGTCTGGAATTTATTGCACAAATCTGTCATATCTAACATTATCATATGAGATTGATAGAATGAATGGGTTTGAGTAATAAAAAGATATTGCTGTAATTGTACTAGTACAATTAGTGCTAATGTATTTATTAAATAAATTCAGTAACATAATGGTGATAAAAATTAAGAAAAATAATTATGATTGGTTTCATTCATGTGACCACATTTGCTTTTTCTAATGCAGAGTCTAGACAATGATACAGTAAATCTCACAATTAAACCCATACAGAAATTGTGATGGAATTTTATCTGTCTTTATATTACGAGGATTTCATTTTTGAAGCCCCGAATCCGGCACCAGTGAGAAAATAATATAAAATTTAGCATTCTGCAATTATTTGCTATGGCAAACAGCCACAGTTCCACATTTGTATGTCTGTAATGCTGAAATGTTAGCTTAGATGTTTTTTATTCTGCCCTATGTTCCTTGAGTAACAAAAATATTGATATTATACTGGTCTCACTAAAAGTGCCATATCTTTCAGCAAAAATGAGTCACTGACTTTTATACACTGGACATCATATAGCTCTAGAGATCAATTTATATGACAAATTAGCTGTCATTTAAGTAAAAATAAATCTTGCCAGAAATGCCTTCCGTGCTCTTGTCCATGTTGACAAGTAATATGACAGAGATGACAGATAATGTGGGTTCCCAATAGATTTCAATGATGTAGCTGTATCGTATCTTTCAGCTTTCTTCAGTAATTTTATCCTGTATTCAAATCAGGTTTTACCATCTCCTCAATATCCACAACTGCCTGGCTTCAGTCTCTGAAGTCCAAGAGTTACTGTCTGAAGATTTGAAGATTAAGCAACTCTTAAGCTAAATCCTAACCTTCATAGTAAAATTGCACCTGGCTTTACCCAAGGCATGGGAGGGAAGGCGCTGAGCCCTATGGGTCAAATAGACACTTTGTGTGGGAAAATTGCAGAAAAACAGAACTACTCTTAGTGAAAGAAATGCTGAGGTGTGGCTGCAGCTGCCCCTTGGCTTCAAAACTTTTTTCAAAGAATAGAGGTTTGCTGGACATCCTTGTTTGGATTATATTTCTTTTTTCATAGTGAATCTCACTCAACAATGTTAAATGGTGTCAGAGTGAGAACACTGGGAAAAATACGTCCTTTAACAGTCAGAAGTCATTGGTCAGATAGCAGGATACCCCCTCTATCGGCATGGTACAGGAATCAGCTGAGAACAGACCTGTCTCTAGCAGCAATGGACAATCTAATGTCAGATGTTTCCATTATGATGATGCAGTTGATGGTCAGAAATTTCTCAAGCCTGGCTTTGATCCATCTGGTTAGTAGAAGAAATGGCCAGGACTCAAATTTGAAGATTAACAGCTCATCTGAATTGGTACAAACATCAATCAAAACTATTTATCTTCAGAAAATATTAATAAAATATCACATCTTGTAAGGCATAGGTCAGAAGTAGTTGAAGTACTAGAACAAACAATGAAGTGGATGGTCTGCAAGTTTTTAAAAGAGATTAATGCAGAAAGGCAGTATGGATTCATAAAAATAAATCATGTCAAGCTAACTTGATTTCTGCTTTTGATGAGATAATAAGGTTCATAGAAAAGAGGAATAAAGAGGACATATCTCTTGACTTCAGCAGAGCATTTGACATTACTCCACATGAGAAAAAAGCGATGTGGTTAATGCTTTTGAAATTGTTAGACAGATGGCTGACTAACCACAATTGAAGAGTAATTATTAATGCAGTTCAGGCAAACTGCAAAGTGCATTCAAAGACTGGTGCTTTATCTAGCATTAAACAGATACAGATATTCACCATCTCCACACAAAAATAGCTGTAGAATGTGCTAGTACCAGGCAGATATTTTATGTCACACTGCATGTCCAGTTTCAATCTATACAGCTCCATACTACTTGAGATGGCAGATTATAGCAGAGATAGCAGCAGGCAGGTTGGTGAGGCAGAACTGATTAATTATTAATGTATTTGCTAAGGAATCTTTTCTAAGCTGCAGGAGACTACAGTACACATTACGGTAGTTTTCCTAGCAGCAGTTTTAAAAGTCTTCTGGTTTGCCTACCAACTCAGTTTAGTCTGCTCTTCTGCTTTGTCCATTATCTCAGACCCATGAGTTCCCATGAGTTTTTCTTTTTTGCTGTACCACCATTTTTCATTCCTGACCTTTTAATAATGTACTATATTCTTCTGTCCTGACTTTGTTTTCGCTTGGTCCCTTCAACATTCTTCTGTCCCATGAATTCATGCCATTAGTGGTATGCAAGCCTCCTGCTGCTTCAGCGTGCCCTTATGCTCACGCCTTTCCAGCTGCTTTCCCTGCATTATGGGGGGGGGGGACGACTCCCGAATCTCCTCCAGGGCCTCAGTCCCCAGGAAGCTTCAGCTCCACCACCACACACTGAAATGCTTTGGGTTAGAGGACTAGATGCTCAGATGTGCTGTTCTGCTTGTTCAGCTGCAGTGTCTCTCATTTGAGGCTGGTCCATGGCTTGAAAAATGCTTTGTCTAACTAAAGCAATAGAAACATAAAAGTGTGTCTGTTTGCTGTATTGGGTTATATCACTGAGGATGCTAAAGGATACAGAGCTGGTTTCCACAACTGAGGCATGGGTCAGTGCCTTGCACTGTCCAGCAATGTTTCTTTCTCATTTCAGTGTGATCACTTTAGGTTGTGATCTCCGCTGTTGCCTCTCATAAGCCTTTAGGGCCAGGACAACTATTCCTCTGATACCCCATGTATTTTTCTTGTAAGTCAATTTGCCATTTTTTTTCATATATAACTAGCTACTTGTCCACTGTCATTCATAAAACATCTCAGTCAATTAAAGGGTAGGAAGTTTTAATCTTTGTCAACAGACACTTTTCTTTAGAAATGTACATAATAAGGTCAGACATCAAAGGTTGTTGTCATAAGCGTCTCTTCATTGTTCTTTTTTATGTCATGCCTTGTAGTTAAATATTTTTCCGCAGTAATACCACACTGCAATATTGTTTTACTTTGTGTGTTCTCCTTCAACTTTGTTTTTTTTCCTGCATCTCAGCTGTAAATTCATTAAAATGACTGGATGTACAGAGAAATAATTTTGTACTTTTTTCCCCTAAGGAGTCTTTTCTATGTTACTGCCCTCCCAAAGATCCAATTTACATGCTTAAAGTACCGCATTCGATTTTGATTGAAACAATTGATTCACATGAATTCTGAGATAAATAGCTAACAGCCTGAGTTGGAGAAAGACATTGAATAATTCAAGTTCAATAAAACCCAGTGTACCTTTACATGTTATGCAGATATCAGAGATGTCTGCAGGAAGGATGTGACGCTCAGCAGATACACTAAACAGCTCCTCTGCAGACATGAAAGGGACAAATACTTTCTACATATATCTGTGAACCAAACACATCAGAGATTAAACCATAATCTATGCATTTAAGACAATCCTGTAGGCACAATATCCTTCTGGTACAGGACTAGAACTAAAAGAACTGATTTGTGTTCTGATAGTATGTCAAATATGGATTTTGTATTTCTGGTATCACTTGAAGAAATATTTGTCTCTTTGATAAGATTTGAGAAGAATGATTTTTTAGAATGTATTAAAAATCAAAAGTCTTCATATTTCTGTTAGAATATTGCCCTATAATCAACGACATGATGATATTTATATAATGAACTATTTCATTTTTTTTTTATTTCAAGAATATTTCCAGTACTCTATGCAAGTGTATCTTCATTGATTGATGGAATTTTATTATGTTTTGTCAGGAAAATGCTCATTGTTGAATGTTGATTCTTCTGCCTGCAATGCCTTTGAGATTCTGCCCCCTGAAAAAGATTTATGAAATTACATTAAACTGTAGAACTTGGTCTGTGCACTAGCTAGTTTAAACTATTTTAAACTGAATTTTGGGATTGAAAAGGGGCTAAAATTTCATATAGTATTATTGTGTTCATTTTTTCCCTTCACTTTTCCGGAATTTACAGGCCTCTATTCTCTTTCCTGAAGCACACACCTTCTAACTGGTATTGACTCTATCACTCTGTTTAGCAGAGTCCTTAAACAAGCATTTGATACAACTCACATTTTTTTGTCTTTTGTTTATGAAGTCTTTCCAAAATCTTTTTAAGGGTAAATGCTTAAAATTCCACCAGCTGTGCTGGCATCACTCAAGAGAAGCTTTTGTAGCCTGAATCAAATTCAGCTATCTAGATGAAGTGCTAAAGCAAACAATTGCTTCTGGGATATTGGTTGATTGCCACTTTGAGAATTTGTCACTTGTCAAATTAGCTTGATTGACAGACCTAATATTTAAATAACACTTAAATATCTTATATCCAAAATTGCACAATGCTCACATATCAAATTGCCATATTCCAAAGTATCAATTTATGTTTTCACTTTGTACTTAGGATCATATTGTTGATTTTTATTCCATTTCTCACTGAGTGTCTAGTAACAAATAAAGAATGGGAATTTTAATGTAGTAAGAACTGTGGTTTAAATGTGTCGTGAAAGTTTAATTCACCTTAACTCAAATTCATTTATCGAAAAGTCTGGGAATGTTGAGAGCTTTTAAATAGATTGAACTGTCATTCATGTGATAGTTGGAGTTGAGCTTCACATTTTCTGCTCATAAGCAAGTAACCACTGAATGAACAACATTATTTTGTGATGAAAGAATAATGCCAGAATTACGAAGGCAAATTATTGTTATATTAAATAATAAAATATTTATTAAATAATCTGTAATTTCAAAGATGCGAGATAAAAGTTTAAAAATTTGTTGCAACAGGATAAATAACAACATGGAAACTTAGATGAAGTTATTTCTTAGATTAATACAAGCAATTTAATAATGTCTGCTTGATAAACTCTGGTGGGCAACATTTAATATTAAAGGCTCTTTTGAAAATAGGCCATATATGACCATTTCTATTAGGAAAATTCATAAAATTTTCACTTTAATTGTTATAGTTTATTTTAAACAATTATTTTTGTATATTGCTTTTTTGCATATAACAACTAAGTAAAGCATACTAAGAAAGAGAGCAAAGAAAAGCAGTATGTGTTTCATCTCAGAGAAAGGAGAGGTGGTCAATATCTGGCCATCTTCTGTAATCCATTTGTCCAGGTAGTGACATTACTGTAGTATTGTCAACATTACTGTGAGCTAGTTCTCTCTCTTTGTTTGAAATGAGAAGCAAAAGGAGCAGAATTTCTAATCCAGATGCCACATCTGGGACAGCTTAGGGAAGAGTGAGAGTTGAGGATGCAGAGGCTCCCTTTGACTCATCCCACCAAACTGCAGTGGTGCTGTCTGAGGCAGGAACAGGGCAGCCACCTGCAGCTTCAGAAATGGATTGCAGTCTTTGCCTCCTGGACCACACACAGAAACTCATGACAGGGACATTTGAGGATGCTGAAAGGGAAGCCTGGCCAGAGAGAAGACTCAGGTGGTGGAGAAGGTGGCTGAGGGATTTGCCCAAGAGAGGTGTGGGTTTGCTGGCCACAGATTGTAGTTAGTGGGACCAGAGCCAGCAGTTTAAACACCTTTTTACAGTGCCTCCTTCCTACATCAGCCTCTCCTCTACACACTTCTCCACAGCCTTCCCTCCTGCCTGGACTTTCCTTCCTAGCTTCTTCTCCTGTTGTAGACAGGACAGAGTAAGGACTGTTGGACCACTTGGGAAGCATGATTTTATNCTGTGGTTTAAATGTGTCTTGAAAGTTTAATTCACCTTAACTCAAATTCATTTATCGAAAAGTCTGGGAATGTTCAGACCTTTTAAATAGATTGAACTGTCATTCATGTGATAGTTGGAGTTGAGCTTCACATTTTCTGCTCATAAGCAAGTAACCACTGAATGAACAACATTATTTTGTGATGAAAGAATAATGCCAGAATTACGAAGGCAAATTATTGTTATATTAAATAATAAAATATTTATTAAATAATCTGTAATTTCAAAGATGTGAGATAAAAGTTTAAAAATTTGTTGCAACAGGATAAATAACAACATGGAAACTTAGATGAAGTTATTTCTTAGATTAATACAAGCAATTTAATAATGTCTGCTTGATAAACTCTGGTGGGCAACATTTAATATTAAAGGCTCTTTTGAAAATAGGCCATATATGACCATTTCTATTAGGAAAATTAATAAAATTTTTACTTTAATTGTTATAGTTTATTTTAAACTGTTATTTTTGTATATTGCTTTTTTTTGCATATAACAACTAAGTAAAGTATACTAAGAAAGAGAGCAAAAAAAAAGCAGTATGTGTTTCATCTCAGAGAAAGGAGAGGTGGTCAATATCTGGCCATCTTCTGTAATCCATTTGCCCAGGTAGTGTCAACATTACTGTAGTATTGCCAACATTACTGTGAGCTAGTTCTCTCTCTTTGTTTGAAATGAGAAGCAAAAGGAGCAGAATTTCTAATCCAGATACCACATCTGGGACAGCTTAGGGAAGAGTGAGAGTTGAGGATGCAGAGGCTCCCTTTGACTCATCCCACCAAACTGCAGTGGTGCTGTCTGAGGCAGGAACAGGGCAGCCACCTGCAGCTTCAGAAATGGATTGCAGTCTTTGCCTCCTGGACCACACACAGAAACTCATGACAGGGACATTTGAGGATGCTGAAAGGGAAGCCTGGCCAGAGAGAAGACTCAGGTGGTGGAGAAGGTGGCTGAGGGATTTGCCCAAGAGAGGTGTGGGTTTGCTGGCCACAGATTGTAGTTAGTGGGACCAGAGCCAGCAGTTTAAACACCTTTTTACAGTGCCTCCTTCCTACATCAGCCTCTCATCTACACACTTCTCCACAGCCTTCCCTCCTGCCTGGACTTTCCTTCCTAGCTTCTTCTCCTGTTGTAGACAGGACAGAGTAAGGACTGTTGGACCACTTGGGAAGCATGATTTTATTTCTACTGTATTACATTTCCCTTCTCTGGCTTAAAGAAAAACCTTCACGACCATTACTGTCTATGATTTGAGCTTTTTCTTCTCTCTCAGTAGTAGAGCGATGGGAGAAACTTCATAGGGAACATTTCTTTTTTTTTTCCTTTTCACCTGTGAAACATTAATTTTATATTTTCATCTGATTTAGTTCCATGCTTCTTAATGCCAAACTACACTGCCCGACCTGTACTGATAAGTTGATCTCTTCCTGGGATTATAAACTACACTCTGTATCATCCTTTTTGCACATTCAATTTTGTTTGGTGACTGGTGCTTTTCCATCTTACTCCCAGTACCTGTACTGTCATTTTTTATCACTTATTGTTTTTTTACAGAATGATGTATGTGGGTGATTTTGTTTTAATATTAAGTCAGAACACTGCAGTCACTGTTCAACCAACAAGTACCTTGCTTCCCTTTATTTGAAGAAATGAAAGTTGCTGAATGCAGATATATGTGTTTGATAACATCATTGCTGTCTGTACATATAGTTAGAAAATATATGCTGCCTATGCTATTGTAATTTTTTATTTCCTAGTAATTGCATTCCAGATGCATGCATTACGACCACAGCCAAAGCTGGAACCATTTTCATTAATCTCTCCTTTAACTGTACATTTCCTTAGCCTGAAGTAAATTTCCTATAGGTTTCCCTAAGCTTTGAAGAAACAAGATCTTTGCTTCCAGCTTTTGGGTTCTGCACTACAGTTTGCAGCACAGACAAAAGAAGGATATTTAAATTATGAATATAGTCTAAATTATGAATGTAAGGATTTGGGAGCAAAACCCATTTTTTAAAATATCTTAATGAGAACAGTAATGTGTGGTCCAGTTTCCATATATTGGGAAAGAAGATGGACATGTATAATTTTACACTTTCATCTTTCTGAGTTTCTGATTCCTCAAGTGCACCCAGTCCTGGTTTCCAAAAGCACCTCACATTCTGGCAATTTATTCTCTTGGTAGAGCACAGCCACTACAGGAGAAAAAGCAGAGGAAGTGAGAACATTATGTCATAAAGGCTTGAGAGCCAAGTCAAAACACACAAGGCCAGGTCTTGCTTAAGACTACTCTGTGAAGATCAATCCTGTTTTCCAACAGGGATTTAAGGGTCTAATGTAACATCTGCATAGCTATACACAATGTCTATAACAAGTAGTGAAACCAACGGGAGTGGACTAGTATAGTAAAGCTACTGGTACTACAGTCACAATATCCACACAACAAAAATTGCAGGAATTTTAAAGGGAGAAAACCATAATCTGGTCCAGTGGGTGTGTTCATCCACTGGGGGCTGGAGTACAATGTAGGCACTCCTGCAGTGTCTCTTCAACTCCATTTGCTTTGAGACTATCACATGAACCAAAGCTCACTCAGCGACTAGATCTGTTTCAAAAGTGCATTCCTGAACAGAATGAAAACTCTAATGCACATGCACAGTATGAAATCTTCTACTAAGTCATGAACCTCATAAAGTTTGAGGGCTAATGACATCCTACTATTTGGGGTTGAAGGTGTAGCCTATAATATAGAAGAAATTGAGACTATACCTTAAATCATGCCACCTTTTAAGTTTCAAGAGCACTTTAGAAGCTTTACAGTTCATAAGATGCATTTTGTATTGCGCTATATTTTAAGGCCTCATCCATTTCTCCATGGGTGATTTTTAAGCAGGAACAGTAATTATGTTAAAGTGCTAGAAGTATTTGAATCACATAGTAGACATTTTCATGTTTTTATGCAAATACAGATCACAGCCTATCTCTATAATTTAGAAAACTGTTTTCTTTGCCAAAGTGGTTTGGAAATCTGTGACTCCTAATCGAACATTTTTTCTGTAATTTGCATTGAGTGGATATGGCATCTTCAGACTGAAGAAAGAAGGAAATACAACACTGAGGGGCTACCTGAAAAGCTGCTCATTTGTGCATATATTCACATCAGAAGTGTGCCCATCCCCTGGTCTCTGGTGGGTGAAGGCATACAGCTCATTCCTCTCATACAGGAATTAACACCATTATGGCTCTAGTGTTGTCTTGTTTAGAGTGCAAATGTGTTGTATTTACAGGTGATCTCTCACCAGCCGTTCTTACCAAGTAGCTTTCCAAAGCAGTCTGTGAGAAACTGACAGAGAACTACCTCTCTTTCTTAGTACCTCAGCTACTCTCACAAGCAGGATTTAGATTTTCTTTTATTCCTACTAAAGGGGTGAGGCCGGTGGAAGATCAGTCATCTAGTTCAGTCATGCTAAAGTCTGTGAAATGCACAATTTAGAGGTGGGAACAAGGTTGCGAGGGCTTAAGTTTTTTCAGACCTGTAAGGCACACAGAGGGAATGTGTCAATTCACACATTTAGTAGCCACAGCCCTGTGCTCAGTGCTAGCTCAGATACTAGCTTGAATCCCTGAGCCAAAGTCAAACTGTGTAGGGTCCTGGAAGAAATGCGAGGGGCCAGGTGTCAGGTTTTAAGAAGAGTTCTCCCTTGGACCCATTTCAACTAAAACATTTGGGAATAATCATGTGATGTTTTGGGAAGCTGGTAACTCTGGGTCTGTAGGGATCCAGTTTTGGTTCTTCACTGCACATGCTGCTGATGAAGATGAGGAACATGAAGCATCCTTTGAGCAGACAAGCTAGTTTCATGGTAGATGTGTGAGTCTTTGAGCCCATGTCAATTTTAAGAATTCTCTTTTGGCCAGTCCCAGTTTTAGATGAGTTTAGGAGGTCTTTCCCCCTACTCATCAGTGAATTGGTAGCATTGTGATATATTTGCTCTTTCACTTCAAAGCATTTTTATCCCTGCTGTGAAAAGCTTGAGTGGGAGAGGGCTTTTTGTACCCTATTCTAGTTTCATATCCAATTTTGGACATTTGCACTTGGGGTACAGGGTGAGCTATGGTCCTTTGTATTTCAGCCTTGCGATCATTGATGAAAATGCATTCTACCCTACACTTGGGATTCCTGTCTTTCCTCACACTGCCATCCAGTGCTGTTGTATAGATTCTGCCTTTTTGCATTTGTAGCTAATAATAATAACAATAATAATGTGAGTGTTTTCTTTCAAATATTAATGTTGCACAATTCCATCCAATAACTGCAAATATAGGTATGGTGGAATGCTAATTTGATTGCTTTAGATATTCATATCCTTGAACCTGCAGGGTTTTTCCACCCATGACCTTGAGGCTTGGAAGGATATTGAGAATATTTTTGTTGCTGTTAGGAGAAGCTTTTCAGAAGATTAATAATTTTTAAATTTTTATGCCAGCTTAGTTTTTGGAAGTCTTGTCTACACTGACCAGTATGACTGTTTGTTTCCAGTGCTGATGTGTTAAGGAATAAGACACAGACAAGCTTGATAAGTTTTACCTGCTTTGAAGTTTTCTTTTCCAACCTGTGTCTTAGTCTTCTGCATGATTGGTTGATTTCACATGTCTTGACCAATATTTCCAACCACTTCAGAAATAGAATAATTGAAATTGTACTGAATAATTCTAACTTATATACACCTTTGCTACATAGACTTTTGGTTTGTATCTGGTACACTCTGGATAATGTTTACTAATTTTTATGTTGTTTCGCTATGTCAAGCAGAGTAAGGCCTGGTAACATGTATGTACAAAATAACAGACTTCTAAATTCTTCAGCTAAAATCTGTAAAAAGAGTAAACGACTTCAGTGATAAAAGTGACTGCTGAGATAGCTCGAGGCTCTTTTGTAATGTTATTGCCAAAGATGATTTTCAGCTTCTAAGGTGACCAAATAATGTTGGAAAACTCTTAAGAAAATGATTTTGGAAATTTCTCTTTTGTGGTCACATTATACACTGAAAAGGCAAGGCACTTTTTTCCTCTCTTCTGGAGGAATAATAATGATAATTTATAGTCGTTAATTATATCCTTTCATTCTGCAATGTAGCTTTTGAATAGAGAAAACAATCCTATTCTGGTTCATTTGATTTTCAGTCTTTTCAGAATCAGTCTTGAAATAAATGAAAAGGACAATGTAGTGAATAGGACTGTGTAGAATGAGCATAACTAGACACTTTTTTTCCAGGTATTCAGATTTGAATCATGCAAAATGTTTTCAAAATGTACACTTTTGCAAATTATTTCAATTTGAAAAACCCAAGTATTTTGTAAACATGTTTTGTAAATTAAATGCTTGAATTATACTTTTAAGAAATAATTTATACTTTAAAAGTAGGTGCTGAATAATGTTGAAATGCATCAGAAAGTATAAACATCAAAAATGCTGTGGTTTGGGTAGAGCAAAATATTTCCTTTGGATTAGTTAGGCTTTAAAATTATCAGCTAATCAAAATTCTATTCATTGGTGAAACAGAAACAATATTTTGTTATTTCTCTCTGTTATTCAAAGGGCTGTTGTTCAATTCCTGCTTAAAAATAGACCTGAGTGCCTTTGAACAAGGCATATAATTTATTTTCATTAATTTTTTCTTCCTTTTTTAGAAGGGAAAATATCAAGAATTGGTTACTGCCAAGAGTCTTGAACACAGTAATCTGTTAATTCTCTTAGTATTTTAAGATTCTTAGCTAGTAAATCAAGCAATAGTCTATAATACCCAAGAAATGCTTTACTCTGCAAACTATAATCTATGCTATCTAAGTGGGGTAAGGAAAACAACGTAATGTACTTGCTTATTTGGTTTTCAGACAGATTACATTACCTCTAGGAGAGATGGAGATACAGACTGATATGCGAAGAGGAGAAAGTTGGTAGTAATGCACAGGTCCAATCTTTTAATGTCAGTGAAAGTGCTCCTACACTCCTCCTCCTAGAGTGTCTTTTCAAGTGCTTTCTTTCACAGCCAATAAAGGACCTGATATTGTTCTTATTTGAACTACTTTTTATTAGATGAGATATAGACAGTCCAGAAGATTGTATGCTGATGACTCCTGTTCACCCTTTGACATTGCTACACTGCCATTTCTTCTGTCCTTCCTTTTCCAGTACCCAGAAGAGGCATTGAAACCACCTGAGAAAGAAAGTAATGGAAGTTGTGATCATGTTGAGAAGTGTCCTGAGAGGCTGCCATTCATCCTTGGTTATGTCTCATACTTCAGCACCATCCTCAAAACATGTCAGATTTTCTCTGACTTTTTTAGAATATTAATATGCTTCCAAAGGGCCTCTTTTGTTAATGTATTCAGGGAATACACATGACATATCTTCCTTGAAGAGGATTTTTCTCCTGCTTTTAGTTGTGTCAAGCAGTAAAGCCAATGAGCCTTATTGCTCCCAAAATCAATGCATGCTGGCTCCTACTCCTTTTTGGGACCCTAATGTTGTTGCTGTTATTGCTGCCCTTGTGACTTCAGAAGCTCTCTACCAGCAGGTCCTTTGCTGCCCTTCTTAGCATCAAGGGCAGGAGAGCCTTCCTAATTAGACCTGGAAGTTTATTCTGGAAGCTTATTCTGGAAAATATTCTTTGATGTAAAAAAAAAAAAAAATAAATATATATATATTAATTTTCTCCCTCTAGTTTTTTTTCCCATTGGAAGAAGCATTATCTTTAAAGTTCTTCTGTCTTCCACTCCCCTTGTTTTGCCCCACTTTCATTAAATAAAATAAGATTTATATTTTTAAGGTGAAGGTTTTGTTTTCATGAAATCCCCTTTTTAACTTTTTCATTCTCAGGCTTCCTTTGCTACTGAAAAAATAACAGAAATAAGACTTTCAACACACTGTATTTTAATTGCCATCAAATTGTCAGCATTGAGGAATTCTTATGAGTTGGTAACATAGCAAATGAGGGAGTTGGTTCCATTCCCTGTCCATCTCAGGTAACTGTACTAAAGGGGTATCTAGTCCAGAAGGGTTGCTGGCCATGTGCCATCAGCACTATTCTTGAAAGGAATGATGGGGATATCATCCTATAAACACATTGTCCAGTTTTTTAGGTCACTTTTAGTAAAGAAATGTGAAAAAAGATCTCAAGAGTTTCCATGAAGAAAAGGAAAAATATTTTGAGATTTAGGAGGGCTTTTTTTCCTGTTGTCAGGCTTCTGTGGAATTTACTTTTGGTTTGCTTCCAAGTTACCATGATCTAGCTTGAGCTATAGCAACACTGTGCAAACTGAGCAGGATTTAAAGCATTTTGAGTCTCATGTAAGGGCTTTTCCCATGTGTACCATAAGAACATGAGGTCTGGGTAAACAGCTGGATTATTTGGGCAATGAGGATAGCAGAACACTTCCAGTCCTTCCAAGGCTGAGTGGTGACAGCAAGGAAGGGAATAAGGATTCTGTCCCCATTAGTCAGAAGTCGTGAGATAAATTATGACTGCAAGGGAAAAATGTGTACTTGCAATGTAAACTGCAAAGACTGTATCCTGGTGGGAAATGTGAAAACCATTATAATGCCACCTCCTGCACATAATACATAAATTAATGGATTAATTTAATTATTTATCTTTCAACATTTTCTCACCTGCCAGAATAGAAATGCTGGTAGTAGCTTCGATAAGCACATAAAATCTATGCTATTCTTCCTTTATTAATGACTTTTAGTCACTGTACAGTCTCAGACTATTAAGATATACAGAGCTATCTTCATAAGAAATAAGGAAAAAACAGATGGGATTGTTATACATTCATTGCTTCAGTCCAAGGCTGATACACAGTCTCACATGAAATTGCTTCTAATGTTCTAATTCTTCTAGGAATGTTCCTACTTTTTTTCTTTTTACATTGTTTTTCAACAATTGCCCAGTACCAGAAATAACCAATAGCTGAAAAAAAAGCCCCAACAAAGGCCTTATAGTTCTGTTCAATTTTTGGAGGTTTTCGTTGCTGTTTTTCAGTTAGCTATTCTCCCACTTTGTAGTCCAAATCTTGGAGTCATCATTCCGTCATTCACTCCTCCATGGGTTCCTAATGGGATAATTAGCTGCAGTGAAGACTTTGAACACAAACTAACTTGGAGGGGNGAGCTGGAGCATGTGTGGTCACATTGTATTGAAGTGATAATGCTCTGTTCTCACTTCTCAGGTCTACTCTGAATGTTTCAACCTGAGTTAAAATCTAGAGGATATTTTTTCTTCATTTTTTTCTGCATGACCATGACTTTGCTAATATTCTATGCAGTATGTAATATCCTATAACTGTCTGGGACTGTATAAATAATAGAAGGAATTTGCATGCTGACCTGCAGTTATGTCTGTTTAGAGCAGACATCAAGCTTGCTTGGCTTGTTAATATTCTAGTTCCTCTGCAATGAATCTGCATTGATATTTATGTGACCCAATAAAGTTTATTTTTCTTGGGTTTTAAATTATGTTGTTGCATATCCCTTTATATCTCTAGAATGCAGTCTGGCTTGATTTCCATTTGGATCATAAAATTTGGATATAATGCCTTCACCTTGCCCCTGTCGTTGCTTGCTTGTGTGGGCACGGAGGCCTTTGCTTCCCTGTGCGCCTTGTACATGGTTAATCATTGTGCAGTTGCAATCTGTTGACCTCCATGTATCCCTTGTGTTTGTCTTTCTCAGGATACTTTCTCCCTTCTTTGTGTTTATGTAATTTAAAGCTCAGATCCTATGTATGGAAATTAACATTTTGATCTAAAAATGCTGCTGTTATAAACAAATACCTCAGCTACTGTAAAACAAACATAAAAAATAAACATACTGAGTTAGTGGAAGCTGATAAAGTGCAGACACTGCCTTAGGCTATCTCTGCACTGTGCAGGCTTAACCCACCCATCAGACATCTCTTTTTTTTTTTTTTTTTTTTTTTTTGAGGTCACTAAAGACATTCTCTGTTTCTAAAAGTAATTTTTGGTCATTGGTGATAAGCAGAATAATCTTTCCCAGTATTTCTGGTAGTTTGGAAATTTAACTGGAGGCGGTGGGATGTGAGCAGACCAGACCTGCTCCTGCTCACAGAGAGGCAAACTGCTGACTCTGCACCACCTGCAAGCTTAGGAGCAGGAGAAGAGGATCCCTTTCCAGACGCTGAACTTTTAATGGCTCTGGGAGGTGCTTGAGTAACTGTCTTCATGCCTGTTAGATGAGATAAATGCTGTGTTTATCTCAGTTGAAATGTCATAGTAGTTTATAATAAATATTTAAACATGCCAACAATTCCAAGGAATAGCTGGAGAGATGTATTGTCTGTGATGCAAAAACCATTTGTATCATACCAAAAAAGCATCTTATTAAGTTTTAGAGGATGACAACAGGTTGCAAACTGTCCCCCTCTGCCTGTCTGAGGCTGTGTAATGCTCCTCTTGGACCTTCCCTGCAGTGACAGACCCAGCCTTTTCAGGGATGCCTGCAGCAGTCACACTGGGCTCGGAACAGGAAGGTCCTGGGTTTGATCCAGCCTCAGACTTTTTGCCTTTATTCTCATTGTTCATAACTCTGTAGCTGTGGATTAAGTGACAGCAGAGATGCCTCTACAGCAGGGTCGTGGTGGGAACACACATCTGAGCTGGGCACTCCTTGGACCTCCTGCCTCAGTGCTACCAGCAGCTGCTGCCCTGCGTGCCTGGCAGAGCTGCCCAGAGACTGAGGCAGCTACCCTGAAAACGTGTGGGACTGAGAAGCTAGTGACCCAGAGGTGGGATGGAAAGGGGCATCCCACCGGTACAAGGAAACTGCATTTGTGTAAGGGACACAACAGGTCTGCAGTTCTTCACAATGTTTGTTATTTTCCAGTTTCCTCTGTACTAGCCCATATTGGTCCACCTGTGAAACTTCAGCAGGAAAATAATTACAGCCTTTCTGGATCTCGGTCTCCCCTTTTCCAGGCATGTGTTGCAAACTGGAAATATAAAAGGCATTGGTGGACTGTTTCTGTCTTAACTTCAAAAGAAATAGAATTTTCTAAAGCTGTTTTGATCTGCTTGGGGCAGCATCCAGAGGTATGCTTCACACCTTCTCTAAGAGAATTTCTGCTTCTCATAGATATTTTTAACCCCTATTTTAGCTGTAGGATGACTGAACTATCATTTAAATCAATGGAAAGTCCACCAAGCAGTTCTCTAGCGCATGGTACAATCCTTAGCATCTATTCAAAGACCACAGAAAACACAGATGTCAATAGAAATCCTCTCAGTTGCATTGCTGAGCTCCTAAAGCCCCATTGGAGAGGAAGGACAGAACACTCAGCTAATGTGTGTGTAACCTGTCAGAGAAGGAAAGCTTGTCATGGCATTGCAGTTTTTCCACTTTTTCATGCAGACTCATTAATTTGCTAAACCAAATGTTTCTGAGCCTGGCAGATCTATTAATCTGTATATTTTCCAGTTTGCCAAACATTAAATTACCAGAAAAGTAAATGGAAGCTCTCATTTACTTCTAGTGCTTAAAATCTCCTAACATGATCTAAAAGTGCTTCGAGTATGAAACAAAAGGGAATAACCAAAGCCTACAACATCCTTGAGGTTCCATTCATCTCCCCATAAGGGAGCAGCCTTCCTCTTCTGGAGGAGCTCTGTGCACTTGTATTAGAGTAATTTCCTCTGACTGTTCTCCTGATAGAGAGGAATATTCCTCCAGTTTTCATATCTCCAGAGGCATCCCTGCATAAAACGCCTGTCTGCAGTATTAGAGGAATCACATTAATGGGTCTAAAATGTTTCAGTCAGAGAAACGAAAAATTTAGTGAGGAAATATAGAAGCATTTTGTTGTTGGGATATGTCCACATGTGAGTTATTGACTCATCTGCATTTAACAGCTCACAGCCTTTAACTTGAACTTTCACTTGACTCCCTCTCCTGTCATTTTCTTGGAATGAAAAATTTTTACCTTTCACTTGACCTGTGTGGACTCATAAATTCTGGTTGTTCACACATGTAATCACAGAGCAAACAAAGCAGCTGGAAAGAACTCCTGCAGTAGGAAGTGAGATTTTTACAGTACAGAGAGGAGAGACCATGAAACATCCTGATCCCCTCCAGCCAACTTTGGTTTCCCTCACAAATACCCTTCCACATCTCACCCTATGTGCTGTGTTTGGTGTAGCTTGAAACAGGCCATGATCTCCCAGTAGCCTTGTCAACACATGAGTTTGTCCCAGTTTAGCCACCTCCACCTGAAGTATTTTTGGGAGACCTGCTGGGCATATATTCATCTCATGGGCCCTGTTATAGACCATACCCTAGATAAAAACCCAGGAGCATCACCCTTTAAGAAGACATTAGTGTATGTGGTACCTCCTTATTGCTTAAATTGAAAGATGGCCTTTTACTCTGAATTAATTTTTCCTACCTAGTGAATTTTTATACATTCAGGGGTTTATAAAAGATCCAAAAATATGAGTAAAGGATTCACAAAACTTCAGAAACAACTATTAGAAAAGCTGTTTTTGAAGGGTTTTCTTCTAGTTGGGGAATTCAGCTGGGTAAGCCTATTTCAGTCACTCTTGTCTTCCAGACAAGGAGGGGTTTAATACTCAAGACTGTAATTCTGGTACCCCTATGACCACTGAACTTACTGGAGACTTATAGATAAAAGAAATTCCAAGAAGTATTTGTAGCTATCTGCCTAATTTCTAAGGGGTTTTTATGATCCTTTTGACTGACAGTTTGAGACCTGTTATTTCTGCAAAGTGATTATTTTTAAATTAACACTTCAGACAGGTGCAAAGGGAAGGGTTGGTATATTCAGAGCATAAAATAGTTCTTATCCAAAATTAAAAAACAGCATCCCCTTTTCTTTTGAAAAAAAAGTAAAAAGAAGCTGACTAATGCACTCTACATTCTTGTATTTTTGCTGTCCAAAGTAATAACTAAAATCACACCCAGCTTTGCATTGATTGTCCTGAACTTGCTTGGCAAGGATGAAAACTTGGGATTCGTATAAGAAGAGTACTGCTTCTGGGTGTATTATTTATATTATGTGGTTGATGTTTGTTCTATAAAACCAGAAGTCTCATGAACTCTGCAATTTTGGTCCGAAAAATTATGTCAGAACTGCCTTGACTACCTAGTGGTAGTGAAGTGAATGAGGAGATGGAGAAATTCAGTTTAGCATGCACCTTGCTCTTTTTCTGAATGAGGCTGCTGGTAAGGACAAGAACATTAATCTTTAGCTCTCACTGTATAAAATATGCAGATGTAGAAGCCTTAACTTACCATGGGCATTACTAGAATTAAGGGGATTCTTTGATATATTCTTGGCAAAAGACTGTTAGCCAATGTTCACTTCAAGAGAATTACTGAATGAATATAGAGCATAAGATAGGTGAGAAGAAATACTTTTCTTCCCTGGAATAATGTTTCTGTCTGGTTCTGAAAATATTATATATCCTTTAAATTGTTATAATTACTAAATTAGTTTAATCTTTAAATAACTGCCTGTAATTTTATAGCAAAATACTAATTAATATATTTAATAAAGTATTTATCAGTGTTCAACAAAATATTACTGAGTTGGAAGTAAGAAGTACAAAGACACAAATCATCTTGCCTCAGGAATTATTTTTGAACCAACGTTTGACACACATTTGACAGCTCACAACTAAATGTACACTTTTGGGTGATCTGCTGGTGTCCGGGTTTTCAGATTGTGTTGTAGCATTGGATGTGCCTGGAACCCCAACCCTCATGATGCAAAGATTCAAAAATAGAACTAGTCCTATTTGTACTGCCTATTTGGCTATGCATGAAATTGTATTGAATCTTGTGTAGAAATCTCTTTCATATTTTCATAGCAAATAATGAGCATACATTAAGAACAAATTATATGTATCTGTACTTAATGGGTGGGTTGACCCAGGCTTTTGCAAATGAATACTAATGGGAAGAAGCTGTAATATATATTAAACATTTAATTAACTTTTTGAGCAAGCCTGTCAGTACATGACAGAGTAGGAGCCCATGTAAGAAAAGCAAACAAACAAATAAGACCCAAGCCTGTATTTACAGGTACAAATCCAGCATGGGAAGCAAGAGACATTTTAGCAGCTATTTTTCTGCGGAAAATCCTAATACCTCCCTTTCCAACAGCTGGTACTTACACATGGAAGAAATTCAAATGGGATTGTTCTCCTTTGGCCTCTGTGACTCTTTTGTTTCCTTTTTCACTAGCATTGGAGACTATGACTGAGATGGCCATGGGTTTACTGTGCTGCGTCAGGAGGAAAATTGAAGTGTCTGTTGTGGTGTCAGAGGATGGAGCCATAAGGTCCCTGGCTGGGGTCTCTATTTGTATAAATGTACAATCAGAGTCAACCTACAGGCAGTGGCCCAAAGTTTTATATACCTGCACTGACTGCTGATATGTAGCTGATATTTTCATCCTGTGCAAGTTGGTGTCACCTGTAAATGGCAGAGAACTGAAATTCCATGTTTGCAATCCCTCTAAATCACTGTGAATATATGACATTATTACGTAGGAAATGTATATCAAATACAACTCTAACTGAAGCATTTGACCTTCTGTAAAACCAGCCAGTATCTCAGTGGAAGCAGATGAACACCGGAAACTAGGTTATTTTCCCTATTTATGGAAACTAGGATATTTTCCCATGGGTAGGCTAATTCTTCATCATACAAGTAGTCCATAGCAATGTTGACTATTTCAGTCTATGGCAATTCAGCCTAAGAAATTTCTCTGTGTTGTGAGCAGCACATTAAGATACCATTAACTAGTATATCTATGACTAGTGATGCTAGAGATCACTAAGAGTGGTCTCTAATAGGGTGCTAATAAACAGTTCTAAGCCAGTTCATTACCAAATAGGATATATTTTATTATTCAAGAGAGGTTTTTTTTTCACAGTCCATCCAATTTTTGGCTTAACTACCATTTTTAGAGTTTTTTGTGCAATAGTGAAATAATACCATGTGTTTCTAAGGAACTGTTATTATGTGAGAGGCAGCTCAAAGATCAAACAGACTGATTGCTCTGTATCAAAGCTGAGTTAATCCCCTGATGTTTAGCTGGTGTACAGCTGGGAGTTGATCAGCTGAGGAACTGCAAACAAATGATAAATAGCCCCTTCCTCTCTGTGTTGAATTTTGTGAGAAGGATTGCATTCTCCATTAGTAGCTGTCAATCCCATCTGGGTTCATTTTGTTACATTTGGGGGTTCTGATTTGTGTCTTGGGAGAACAGTTACATTTTGTCAACTATTTCTGAGTGTATGGAATTTTGGTATAGAGTTCGGTCTTTGAATATACGGTAAACTTCCCGTTAAGGGTGACTGCATTGTTTGTTGTTGCTGAGTATTCATTTTTGCAGAAAGAAATGTTGGTGTTTTGGGCTCATTCATTTTTCTGTTTTGCTGCTAATTCAACAGTAATCTAGGTATGTCTTCCTGGCCCCACTCCATGTCCTGTAGAAAAGCTGTAGTGGTGTAGAACAGGGAAGCAAGACTCTCCAGATCCAGAGGTCCTGTGTCCCCTGGTACTTTGAGGACTTGCAGCTTTTGGACTTCCAAAACATTGCCTGCTTAAGGCTGAGGAGGGACAGGTCCACCTTTCTGCACTTGCCCCACTTTGCAAACACAAGCACAAATCCATGTGCACACAAATGGACACCACCTCTCTTTCCAGCTTCTGCACAATAATTGTACCATGGACAAACTGCTCTTAACAACCTGCTTTAACATCTGTATAAACCCTACCTATCCTTCTTCCTTGCACAAACTGCAGTGACTTGTGTTTACTTTGTGATGTCTGAAGCTTGAACTAAATCTCAGGAAGTGTTCACATTTACTGCTCACATACTCCAGACATAGCAGGTGCTACAGTCACTGTGGGAAGCAACCTCCGCCCCCAGGGCAGCACTTTCTGCCAGAAATGTGGGTTTGGTTTTGACACATTTTTTAGCTGGGGCACTTGCTGGTTCCCTGTTCTCTTTACTCAGAAAAGGAAAAAAGGTTTTATTTTCTGGCATTAAATAGAACAAATCAGAGATGGGATAATACTCCTCAATTTTTTCCTGGGGTAGGGAGAGGATCTGGTAACTTGCTGAAAACAGTGTTATTCTCAACATCAGTAGCAAGCAAGTTTCTAGATACTCATATTGGAATTGGCCCTCAACATTTTCCTATTAGCACATGAGTGTTTGGAGTGAGTGGGAGGGACAAATTCAGTGATTGCAATGGAAATGTTACAGTTGAAGGAGATCATAGCCTCACCACCTGAAATGTGAATTGCATCTTATCAGACTGACAAAAAAGCCAGCATGTAATAAGTTGCAACTCATTTTGTTTAGCTGGCAGGCAGTGGTCAGCCTGCTGCCTCATAACAGTCACTTTCTGCAGAATCTGTGGTTTGACTGCCTTTTATTACCACTGGCTTTTCTGCTGGTTTCATAAAATGTGCTTTTAGGAGCTTGTGTGACCTCCTTAATTCATCTTGCAGTGCCTCTGTGTTTCAGGGACTTCACTATGTATATGTGATCTAACTTGATCAAATACAATGAACTGTAGATGCTGTGACACTTGTGAAGTGGGAAGAAAGACAAATATTGGATGGAAAAAAGAAAGTAAATCAAGTCCCTGCTAAACTGACAAGGGAATACAGAAAGGGAAGAGAAGAAAAACAGTAAAAGGTTGCTTAAAGGGCAAAACTTGCATTTGTGATTTGCCACAGAGGTCAAGAGGCCAATGATATTTTGATGTGTGAAAATAAACATAAAGTCATATGGAAGAGCTTATTTATTTTAGAAAATTTCATGTTACATTGGCAAGCACAGAGGTTAGAGGAACATTTCTGTCAGCAAATCTAACACTGCTGTCTGCATGGAGAAGTCAGCGCTGGGCTATGGGAGAGATGGGGCCTGCTGAGTTGTGTGTGCTGCTGGAAATGGTGAGGAGTGGAGCCCAAAGCACCAAAATAAGCCCAGGGTTGTACACCATTTGTCTTCACTGGAAATTATATCAACTTCTGCTGCTAGGTTCAATTGTATCAAGGCTGGATTTTTTCACTTCTCAAATTAAATATTTTCCATCTATAGGTATGCCAAATACCGGCTTAAAAATGTTCCAAACAAGAAAAAACTCAGGATAGATTAGAAGAGAAAGTATAACAGCACAGAGGAAGAAAAAAAAATGAAGTAATTGAGTTTTTCCTGTGTTTTGAAAGCTGTTTTTTCTTCCCATTTAACTCAGCTAACCTATGATGAAATGATTTTGGTTTTCTCCTTCACTGTGTATGTAGAATCCAGTATTTTTTCTCTATCATATAAAAAAACATGCATTCCAATAAATTTCAGTGTGGCTTTGCAACATGATTCTTAACTTTTATGGGATACCCCTTAATTCATGTCATCAAGGATTTTTACAAAGTATTTGCTTAAAGTGGTTATGTCAGAAACATTATGAAAACTTCATTAAATTCCAGCCAAAATATAAACCCAAACCAAGTGATATCAATCCAGAACATTTTTACCTTAATGTGTTGAATCATTTAATGTAATATAATTACGTCGTGTGTTGGTTTCCTGTAATATTCATGTTCCAATACGAAAACTTGGTATGAGCTAAGAGCAAGTTGATAATATCTAATATTTCAATTAGCATTCTACAGAATCATAGAATAATTTGGGTTGGAAGGGACCTTGAGAGGTAATCAAGTTACAACTCCCTGCAATGAACAAGGACATTGCAACATGAAATAAGGAGCATCTTATTTCATGTTGATTTTTTTTTGTTTTGCCTCTTCTACTGTGTGAAAGTTTGGCATAAAATGATGAAATTATAAAACTGATTAGATGTATTTTTCATATTTGAAGACTGTTTTCTGCTGCACTAATAAAATGCCCTAGCCAATAGGAGCTATGGTGCAGTGTAGTGAAAAGTCTTGGGAAATAAGTGTTAATTTAGGGTGAAATTGGTGGTGGAAACCTGGGTAAAGAAAGAAGAATCAGGAGGAAGCTGTTGCTGTCACTGACAAGGTCCCATACATGGAACAGAGCTTTTCATAGCACACTATCCCTATCACCAACAGCCACCTATAAAATCATGGAAATAATGATAAAAGCACCATCAAAACAGCCTTCACAAACTGCACTTTATAAGCTTTACTCCAGAAAGGTGGGTTGCAACCTGGCACTCAGTAGAGCAGCAGCAGAAAAGGTGTGGCTTTGCGCCCTGAAACAAAGGATACCTGATGATCCCCAAGCCCCTGCCCTTCCTATGGCTCATGGTGCTCTGAGGAGCACTCCCCAAGAAACTTCCAGTTTTACGTACTCACCCTGCATCCTCAGGCGGTACACATGCTGCCACTTGTGCTAATCTCTGTCTTCAATTCAGCCACTTAATCTCTCGGTTTGAAATAGAGTTGTGCACATCCCATCTTAAAATTTCTGGGAGGAGCCTTATTTTCTATTTCAATGATGAAGTTAAAGTCAGAATTACAACCTATAAGCGATGAAGATGAGATTCTCACGAGTGCTTGATATGGTTAATCCATAGCCATGGAAATCAATATGCACTTAATGGCTTCACTAAACAGTGGTGTAGATTTAGGCTAGTCCTGAACTTCTTTGAAAATCCCAGACATTTTCTGGAGACAGCATGTTTACAGCCGATACCTAAGGTTAGATTCAAACGTAACTATTAAGAAAATGAAACAAAACTGGCTTGACTTTTCCAAGTCATTGCAAACCCATTCATTATAGGGTTTTTGAAACTCTGTAAAGGAAAGGTATATAATAAACAGAACCCTTATTTTAGGAAACTGGGTTTGAAGAATATTGTCTCACATCTGTGCATTAAAACACAAAAATGTATATTCCAGTAATCTTTGGTATATTCCAAACCAACTTTGAAAAATATGGCAATAAAATATCAAAAACAACTCTGGCCACTAGGTTAAATTCTGCACAATAAATAAAAATAGACAGACTATCACTCAAGAAAATGGTGCAAAAATTCTTGTCAAATTAATTAAGGGTGTATCTTGAAGATTTTAGAAACTAATTTGCAGATGAACAAACCATAACAGCTGGGCCCTTCTGCAAAGTGTGGCCCTTCTGCACCACATTTTGAACAAATCAAGTTGCTACAGAATGCTCAAGAGCTTGTGAAATACTGTATGGTGTAGCTAAGTTTTCAGTTGTGTAGAAAGTGACTCCAAGATTTAAAATGCTAATCTGTAGTGTTTTATATCTGTCACAGGGTATCAAATTTGACTTATAAAAGGCACTCAAGTTCCTTAACAAGTTTTACCCTCATTTTGACAAATGCTCTTCTTCTACCTGCTGCTATTTCTGTGTGAAGAGGAAGGTGACAAAATGCTTCAAGTTAGATGACAAAAATATCTTTCCTACTGTTCAGTAACCTCCGTGCACCTGGTCTCCATGGTGCTGGAGGACAGGGAGGCCAAGAGGCAGGCAGTTCAGTTATGAATTTCTTCAGCATGCCTCCCTCTGTGGAGACAGGGCGGGCAGAGGTAAAGCAGCAACATTTCTGCTGCTGGACCAGCATAATTTCCGCTAATGCTTTTGTAGGACTGAAGGAAAGAATAATGAAAAAAACCCCAGCAAAATTGTAAAGGCCTTGCCATTCACTTGCAAAGGCAGCAAAAGAATCTCTACAATTTGTTTTGCAAAATGTTTATAAGAGGCAAATCTTAGAAAATCTCCTTTGTTTTTCACCCCTGTTTGTAGATTGACTGGAGGACAGAGAAGAGGGGATTCCTGTGCTTTTTTCTCCTTTTGAACAAACACACTCTCTGCACACTCCCACGTCACACACTATGGCGACAGACCCTTGTCCTCTCTCCGCCATTGTCCCAGGGTCCAGAGCAGTACTTCAGGAGCAGCTGGAGGAGAGACTGAAGACCACCTTGGAGGAAGCTGCCTTGTATCAAGTGGGGTTGTATGGCAGTAGTTGCTCAAAACAGGGTTTTCAGCTCACCAAAAGCCACACTGTTCCACCCCTCATCCCCCAGTTCTTTATAGTCAGAGACCTCAGGTCTGTGAGCTGCAGCTGGTCCTGGTCCCAATGTCTGTGATGTTCAGTGTCTGTCTTGCTTGTGGCTACTCTCAGTGCTGGTCAACCTGTCAACAACAGCTTTTATCTGCTCCTAGTTGGTTTCTGCATTAAAGTTTAGTTTATTTTTCTGCTAAGGTTGGGGTTTTTTGTTTGTTTGTTTGTTTGTTTGTTTGTTTGTTTGTTTTCCCAATGCCATAATAATCTGTTGCTAATCCACAATGAAAAGTCTAATATTTACCATCCTGGAGGAAACGGATAGGGCTTGTATGGAAGTCACTGCCTTTCAGAGGCACTGGTGGCCATGAGTGATGGTGAGTCTCCAGCTCTGATGGAGCACAGCAAATGCACCAGTAGATAATGAAGCTCTGCCAGTGCTAGCTGCTGCTTTACTTCCCAAATCTAGACAGAGGCTTAGTAAATCAACCATGATGCTTATAATTCAGAAGAGTCTGTGCTCCCCTGCACTGAGCCACTACATCAGGCAGATTGAACTCGCTTTTTTGGGGGGCTTTTTTGTTTCTTTTTTTTAAGGATGTCAATTGTCTTTATTCTGTAAACTACATTTACAATATGAAGGACTCCTAACAGAAGTTGTTTCCTTTATTACATGGGTTATGCTACAAAATTGTTCCTGTCTTCTCAAATTAAACAGAAGGATTGTATGGCAGTTTCAGAGAGAGTAGAAAAACATAATTCTATTTTGTGTGGGTGAATTTCATGGAAGGCAGCTTACTTTGCTTTGGGCAGCATTTGGCAGCATGTCAGTGTCTGTACGGGGAACTTGGCATGTATTACCTCTTTATTCACTGGATCTCATTTATAAAAAGGAAAGGCAAGTCCAAAAGCTAATTAAGTCAGACTGAAGTCACAGAGATTGTTTAGATTATTTTAGAGAAGATTCTGTTACAAACTCATATTCCAGTTTGGGTTGACATAATATTGTTATATGATTTCACCATATGTTTATAGTTTTAAACAGCTTGGGGGAAAATAAACAAAAACTATGCCTCCTGCTAGAGGGACCTCTTGGCAATATAATCCCGGGCAGAAAATTCAGATGATGAATTGTGCCTCTCAGAACATCAATCAAACCTCATCTGTAAAAAATGATTAAACTATTATTTATGAACCTGAATTTAGTCAATGATACTGTCTTACTTTCTTAAAAAGAAGAACTCAAGAAACAAATTACCAGTTAAATTGCAAATTTTTTTCTCTAACGACACACTTTCTTACTATAATTTACACTTCTAGTAAAGGGTTTTTTTAACATATAATTTTTTATGCTCCACAATTTTTATGCAGTCTATAATGGAGAACTTATTTTAATTTAAAAATCTTTACAGTATATCTCACCTGCCCAAGGAGAACAAAGAAAATAATTTGTATCAGTATTTAGAAATATGAAAATACAATGATCAACCTTCTCATCCTCAAACTCTAAATTATCATGTGATATTGCTCAGTTTAGAAATTATTATCCTGAGAAACACTGAGCTATTTTTCTGCTGCATTACCTCTGTAGTCTTTCCGGCAGGTGGGATTCATGGCCAGCTCATCCTATCCCATGTGTTACTGCCTCTAACTTGTGCAGACGCTGTGCCTAGTCCTCACAGAAGTCATTGTGGTATGCTACACCTGGAATCAACACGCAGCTAAACTTCACCTCTTAAATTACTTTAAGGAAGCATTTCCAATTTGAAACTTTTGTGGTTTTGTTCTGATACTTTTGATGAAGGAATTTCTTTATTGAAATACATCTGTAATTTTTCATCAGCTCAGAATGTCAAGGATAAGTTGCACTGATCTCCAGAACCTGTTCTTGTGAAGCTTGTGTTTCCAGGGTCACTGTCTGCATCCCTCTATGCTCACAAGGGCACAAAAATTTAGAGCATTTTTTCATTGTTAATGTCATCTAAATCTTGACTCGGTATTGGAATAAGTAATGGAAGTTGCTTCTTTGTGCACTATTCCACTTCCTGATGGATGTTTCCTACAGTGGAAAAAATGGAGCTTTGAATGCAGTGTTGGTGCGGTGGAATCTGAAACAGTGGGAGCAGAGAAAACCGTCTTGCAGGAGTGTTTCTACTGAGCTCAGATTAAATTTTCATTCACAAGAGTGGGTTTGCTATCAGTTTCTCAGCATCCCAATTTGACATTATTCCCATTGCCTATTCCCATTCCCATCTAGAAAACTTGTCTGGAGAAATACCACACAGAATTAGGTTTTAGCTAGGAAAGCACAAAAGGTCTAAGGCAGGAATTTAAATGCCTTGCAGAACTTAGTCCTTGCAGCAATACACAAATATATATAAACACAGATATATATATATTATAGAGCTGGAATGCTGGTGCCTGGAACTAAACACAAATTAGTTACAATTATGTACACCAATATTTGGAAAACATACAAATGTGAGATATATAAAATAAGATGGTCTGCCCTATTGACAGACTGTTTCAAATACTATTAGTTGCTCATATTAATGGAAATCAAATGTAATAATTAGTTGTTCAGAGAAAATTGTGCGAAAAATCAGTTACTTACAGCATTTGTAGGGAAAGAATATAGAACTAATATGGACAAATTGCATTTGATGACTGCCACACTTTTCAATACACCTTTGCTGGGCTAATAGCAATAAATGAGGCTCTAAGCTCAGTGAGCGGTGCCTAGCACTCTTCTAATAACAGTAATTCCAAAAATGAGCTTAGAAATAAAAATGGGGAATCAAAATACTGTCTCAGTCTTGTTGAAAGAAGTCTTTAATTTTTTTTTATTTCTAACAAAAAAGCCCCCCGAATCAACTCTGAAGAATACAACTTTTTGCTGTATAACTTATAATTCCAAAAATGTGATTCATTTATTAACAAACCAAACTTTGGAGAACTCCAGAGTTTGAATCAAACCTGAAAGAAGATTTCAGGGTAATAAATCACTGAGGAAGGTGAGGATCACAGAAGTAGCACCCCTGTGAGCAGAAAAGAGAATTAAAAGCATTAGGAGCATTTGGTGGTGATCAGTAATGTTCTGGCTCTTGGGAATATTAACATCTAACTAACTATATGACAGGTACTATCTACGTGCTGAGATTTAACAACAATTTTTTCAGGAGTAGCTCCCACATATGAGGTAATTTACAGAAAGGTTTTTCTGTGGCTGTTGACAGCCTGGTCATAGAGAAAAGCCCACAACTTTCACAGGCTGTCCTGGGAAGGTTGTGGGAAAGTGCAGAGAAAGAATTAAAAACAATGTCTTGCACTGTTATTTGTGAACATGCTGTGTGTGAGCCATGTGATATTTGTATTAAAATGTTTTCAAGAAGTTGTTATCCTTCTTTGACTAAGAGCCTGAGGGCTGTCACTTGCTATAACCAATATGATCTTAGTCCACGAACTCATCTATAAAAGGATGAGTTTTTCTCAATAAATGCTTCTTTGCCTTCTGATGTATTGGAGTCATTACTATCACTGTACTAGCTGTTCCTAACTGAACAGAGACAGTTTTTCCAGTTTAAGAATTCCTAGCTGAAATATTTATGTTCTGCCATTGTACCAAAACTAATTTGTCAGGAATTTTGCGCAAGTAATAAAGAGATGGGGAGGACAGTAACATGTTTCACCTAGCAATATGGTAAATAACACACCTGATTTTAGATACTTTGAATAACTATACTTCTTCCTTAGGTATCTAGTAATTAAAATAGATGGGCATATAACATCTGTTCTTCTATTAAAGGTAAACTTTCATCTGGCAGAAAATATTTAGTATCATCACATATTTGAAACAGATAAGAGGTGAAAAACTGGGGATTTTTGGAATGTGTAGCAGTTGCTGCTCTTCAGCTGCAGATGCAGCACAGGACTGCCCAGACTCCCTCTGCTACAAGACAATGAGGAGTTTTATTTTCATCATCTCCTCTGCCTTTCCCCCTACTCCAGGCTTCTGAATTTCACATTTTTTTCTTTCAGCAAACCCACATTTTCCCATGGGGTCTGGAGCATTGCTCCAGATTCAGACTTCGGGCTCACTTACGGTTATCCAGCTTCCCTTATTCTGTTCACTTCAGGATAGCTGCTGCTCCCAGTTTGTGCCAGCTGGGGTAATGGGGTTTGTTTTGTGTGGAAAATTGTCAACAGAATCTGCACCAGTGCATACAGCTTATTCTTTACAAATTTTGCTTTTGCTGAGTACAGTATCCTCTCTCTGACTCTTCTTGGGCGAAATTGTGGAGGATTCTTTAAAAAATGTATTTGTTTTGTCCTTGTAAAAATCAATTCTTTCATGAAAGTAAGTACACCATCTTCAGAAGACACATCTTCAATGCTTTGTTTCTCCAGTTGTTTGAAAGTGACGATTTACAAAGGCATAGTGGAATGGCAAATATAGATAAGGAAACCAGCCTGCAGGCACTTGCCATCTGCATTTAACTGTAATATAAATGCCAATTAATGCAAATGATGACAATTTGTTAGATCTTAATAACTATCTGAACAATAACCCAAAAAAGTCAGATGGAAGCACATTAAATCTACGTTTTATGTAAGTCATAATTCATTGCTTGCATAGAGGGACTTTCCTTCAACAGCCTGGCTGTCCTCCAGGTTATGGTTCAGAGGGCTTTGCAACTGCATTTAGAAGAGGTGGTTTTGAAGGAATAACAGGAGCTGCTAACTGTGGAGATCTCACAGGCCAAAGGTATTGGTGGATGCTTTCCAGATTGTCCCTCTTTGCTGTCTCTTGGGATACAGCACACCTCCTGAAAATACATGGCTGGTGTCAGGAGAATGGATGTGCTGCTCCAGATTTGATTTTTGTGGCAGGAGATCACAGTCTTTCAGGCTAGTTTTGTGCAATAACTTTACTCATAGCCTTCTCCTGTAGGCACACAGTTCGTGGTGATTGGGAATGGGGCTGGGGGGGAAACCTCATCCCTAGTAGGCTACAACTGTGTATGACAGGCGAACGGTATTGAAGGACTATGAAACATGGACTGCCGAGGTATACTGACCAATCACAGAAGGGAGAGAGGGCACACAGGTGGAATGCATGTAAGATGAATGGTATAAAAGGTTGTATGGAAGAACAATAAAGTACTGAGGCTTGAAGTTACTTGTGCTGTCAGCTGTGTGTCCTCCATCTAGTGCACCCGACGTGATTTAGGATGAATGGCCAGGCAGAGAGCCTGCCCAACTGGACGACTTCTAGTTATGCTGCCCCCAAGTGAGTGGCTGGGAGCTTCGGAATGGGGGCGGAAGCAGAATTCATATTGGACATCCTGCTGTGAATATTGAAAAGAAAAAGTATTAAATGTGAAGAATGGTTGCTACGTGCCTTGCTTATTTGGTGTAAGAGAAATGCTATTAAGGCAGATGCACAGACTGCCTGTTTTGGTAAAACCTGGGAGGAGGCGACAACAGGAGACGAAGTAGGCGCAGGCTCCCTTCCCACACAGTGCTTGGTTCGGGACATGTTGCTGCAAGTGCACGCTGAAAGAGACGCGGCAGCTGATGCTGCCACTCCCTCGGTCCCAGCTGCAACCACTGCCTCAGCAGCCAACGCTGCCGCTGCAGCTGTGTCCCCTTGGTCTCCTCCTGCCTCCGCAACTGCTCCTTCTGTGAATGGTCCTCTCCTGATGGTATCGCCTGAGAGTTGTGCTCTTGCCCCAGACGCTGATGACGAAATTCCAAGGTCTCGGGACGCAGCGCTGGTCCAGCCTGGCCATGGCAGAGCTGCTGTGACCCCACACCCTGCAGAGGTTTAGGGTGGCGGCGAGGAGCCTGACCGGGGTGCTGAGAAAGGGCTGCCGTGGCTTTCCTGGACAAGAAGCCACCTCTGCCGCCACACGGGCAGCGCGCAGCAAACCAGGAGCTGCTTCCGAGTGCTACCACAGATGGAGCTGGGGCTGCCGAGCCCCAGGGAGAATTGGTGGGGCTGCATCAGCAACATTGGACAGCTCTTGCCTACGCTCTGCGGCCAGAGAGACGCTGTGGCGGAGGCTGCAGACGGGCGGGCACACCCCTGCAGGCAAAAGCCAATGGCGCATCCCATTCACAACCCGGCCAGCAGAGTTAAAGGAAGCAAGATGTCCACCAACCTCCCCTCCACCGCAAGAAATACTCGTACCAGAACCAGCGGCGGTTCCAGTAAGAGGAGTAGATCCAAAAAAACCTTTGGGAACAGTTGTATGACCAAGCACGGGAGGCGGGAGAGCTAGGCTTGGCGAATCGGATTCTGGCATGTCCCGTGGTCCAAAATAATGGCAACAGCCTGGATGAGTGGGAACCTTTTCACTGGAGTGTAATCAGAGACTTGAGAAACACGGTGATGCAGCATGGGTTTACTTCTCATTTTGCTCAGTCTATGCTGCGGGGTATCTTCACTAATGAATTAACCTCTTTTGATTGTCAGCAGATAGCATTGATTTGCTTGTCCTTGACTCAGATGTTGGTTTTTGAGTCACAGTGGAGACAGCTGGTGAATGAGGTTGCCTTAAGGAATTTAGAGCATTCTCAGGACAACCCTGGCTTTGCAGCAGGTCTGNTTGCCTTAAGGAATTTAGAGCATTCTCAGGACAACCCTGGCTTTGCAGCAGGTCTGCCCCAACTCATGAATAACACTCCACGGCTCCAAGACTGACTGCTCCCCTTAGTGCTACAAAAAGCAAAGGAGATTGCTTTTCTTGCAATGCAGCATGTACCTGATATGGGGGCCCCCACTAATTGTGGACGATGGTTAAACAAAAGCCTAGCAAGCCATATATCCCATTTATAGATCGCCTTAGAGAAGCGATTGAAAAGCAAATTGACAATGTTGCTGCCCAAGATACTTTGCTTTTGCAGCTGGCTAAAGACAGTGTGAATACAGGATGTAAGCAAGCCTTGTTGCCTCTGCAGAATCCTACGCTGGTCAATATAGTTGAGGCTTGCAGCAAAGTCAGGACAACACAATATCCGATGGAGCAACTTACAAAGCAGGTTACTGCAATTGTGCAAATCTTCAAAACTTGATTTCAGTGCAGTCAAAGAAGGCATTTCAATAGAAATTGCCCTAAACAGCCTTGTGACTTTCAGTGCCAGGGAATGGCAGG
>VXBU01006986.1:2498-16911 GCA_013400315.1 Bombycilla garrulus
ACTACTGGAGCCACCATTCAAACTGGACTGCTACCAACACCCTGACTGACAGGGTTTCAGGTTGTATTCTAACTGTCAGGTTTTGGTTTTGTTCAATACTGCATCCTGGTGTAATTTTCCTATTAGGTTGTAGTTTGTTGGTTTTTGTTTTACTTTATTTTGTTTATATATATTAAAGAACTGTTATTCCTATCCTCATATCTTTTCCTGAGAACCCCTTTTAATTTTAGAAATTATAATAATTTGGAGGGAGGGGTTTTACATTTTCTATTCCAAGAAAAGCTTTTGCCTTCCTTGGCAGGCACCTGTCTTTCAAAACCAAGACACCCTCTCAATCTTTCCCTGCTGTCTATATATGGTATGCTATCTCTGCACAGCAAATGAAACTGTGTAACTACACCTATAGAGAGTCTGAAGCAGTCAAAGTACAAAACAGATACCTGGTTTAGATCTGTGCAAGACTTGAATTGTAGTCATCCAGCAACGGAGCAAGAAAATTACATATCATTTAGCTTCCACAAATCCATGTTACTAAGCAGAAAGCACAGTGGCACTCACAAACACTCTCAGGTTCCAGTTTTGATGGCATTATTCTTGTTTCAAATACATACAGATACACTCACATGTGGCACACATAAAGCTCAATAGCTGATCAGCAACATGGAGCACACAGCCTCTCATTTACAGCCAGCTGAGCAGCTCTCTTGAAAAGCACTAGCATTTTATGTAGCAACTGAAAAGCCAGGAGAAAGTCACATCTTGTCAGGAATGACGTATTATAGATGCAATAGACACAAATACAACTTCCACTTTTGTCTTCATGCCTACATATTGTACTGAAATGAAACCATGTGCTAAATTCATGCATGCTAACCTGCACCAACAGATCCCACAGGGGTGGACAAAGAAAGCCATTATGCACCCAAGGTTTCCTTTCATGAACTTCCTATGTACTTCACACATACCAGTTGCTCAGAAGTTTCCTCATTAGCTCCCATCAACTCCCTCAAATCCTAGTGCCTCCTAAATTATTTACAGTGCACTCACAATAATACTAGCAAATCATAATTTGGAGAAAATTAATGGTTAGAGAAATTAGCTCACAGTGAGTTTCAATTTTCTGTTTATATTCCCCAAATACACAAAAACATAAAAGGATTTAAGGTACTAAGTAATCAGGGACAGAGAGAGAAAAAAAACCAACATAAAAACTGTGTTTCTATGCCTGCTGTGTTGAACATCATTATTCATGTACCAAAACAGAAGTTTCTGCTGAACTTTAGTGTTCATTGCCAAGGATCTGGCACAAATTATGCCTTTCTAGCACTTTTGCAAGCTATCTTTGATTTCAGACCCACAAAATCATAATTACAAGGAAAACTGTACTGTACATTAAAGAAAAATACTTAAACTACAATTCTGCTTTGACATTATAACAAATTCCATTTCATAAATGTATTTATATGGTATTATAACAGGCACAAAGAAGATAATGACATTAAAGTGATAACAGCACAATGGAAAGTCATCTACAAATGCCAATGGATTCATAAGGAAACAGTCTTAACACAAAGCCACACTTTTGTAATAGATACAATGATGCAATCATTTAGATCAGAAACAGTACAAATGACTACCTACCTCTTGGGACAGGAAGGGAATGACTTGTGCACATATAGCATTCAGCCTCTTGACAATTTCTGCCTGCAAGTCATAAGAAAAAAGAAGTTCAATTACATAAATTCTCAAATGAGACCATCACCCATGAACCCTAAAGAGACATCTGTTTGGTTGTTTTGTTTTTTTGGTTTTTTTTCAACTCTGGCCATCCTCTGGCCAAGAGATGTTCTCAAAATAACAAAAGCATTTGCACATGGATACAAATGTACTCAGGAAGCTCAGTGACTCCTGGCTAAAATATTTTCCTTAAAAACCACTACTTAGAACTGATACAAAGAATAGTTAATTTTCATTACACAATCACAGGAATTTAAAGGACAGACTCTTCAGGAGATGTAACAAAGATAAACAAAATTCTTTGTATCAAACTGAACTCTCTCCTATGACACAAAAGGAAGAATCATTTCAAATAATAGCAATTCCTTTGTAAGCAAAGGGAACAAATATACCATTTACTTATGCATATCACAAGAACATTAGCATTGTAATACGCAATCTTACTGATAGTCATTCTACCATATATTTCAGAAAGGAATACTACAGTCTTGTAACACACTTCTGCTGTTATCTATTCTCTCAATTAGTAGTAGTTACTTTTGGCAACTGTAACTACAAATTAATAATACACTATGTTTTATTTTCATACCAGAGATCAATTCTTATTCTCTGTAATTAATCTGAAAATTTCAAAAGAGACAGAGGAGATCTGTTTAGATAACACAAGATTTACAACTCCAGAAGCAGAATATGCAAAGCCACACAGACTCTCCTACTGTAAATCATAATTTTCTTACAATAAATTCTAACCAAGATCAGTTCCTCATTTTATGATCAGAATGCTTTTCCTCTTACAAAGTCATGAATCATGTGATAAAGACAAACTAACATGCAATTGGCATTCCTTTTTCTAAAAGCAAACCTTCCAGCCTTTTTGCTATGCTGTCTTTAAAATTGCAAAAATTGGAAAAGAATCTGTAGATCAGAAACACAAACAATTAGCACTGGAAAGTCAGAAGTTCATATAAAATAAATCTGGATTCAAGGAATATTACAGTTAGAGAGCTATGTAACCAGCAGACATGGTTTGCAAGAGGTATGAGCACATGTGAAACTAACTCTGCCCCCTTGTGCATATTGTGTGGTACACACAAGTTAATATATGCTATTTTGGAATACAACTTCTTCCTTCCTCTGAAATCCATCTAGACTTCCATATGCTATTTATATAGCAATTTCTATATTAAACTGTCCTTGTATCTCCCCACTGGTCTTCACTGTTTATACAAGTCCTCATCTCATTAAATGTATGCATTTAACTAATTTTTTTGTATTTGTCTACTATATCTTTTCTATTTGTTCAGCAGCATAGGTACCTTATAGAATACTTTATAATATGTTCTGTTCAGCAAAAATCTAAATTATCCACGAATTTCAAATGTACCTATAATATCAGTTAGGCAAAACTTAAATATTCCTTTAAACAGACAGCACTCACTACACTAGTTGACAAGGAAACTTACTAACTGCTTGTTACACAGAGCAGCACGGGAGCAACAAGTTGTGTGCACCTAAGCTTCAGGCAGAAAGGCTGCACAATCCAATACAGCATTACTTGAATAACAGTATTTGATTAAGGAAATGTAGACTGTAATACAAGGCACAGCTGTAAAGTACCTGCTTTTAGAGGTTCAAGCACCATTAACCTACACATTTCCAAATTTTGGGTTCCAGCCATGCTGCCATTTTTTTTTTTTTTTNAGAGCGAAAACTACACATTTATTCTTCGAGGCTTTTCCACTTGAGCAGAAAATTAATTCCCAAGCGCCCCTGTCTTGGCATAAACTGAAGCCGCTCTGACCTGCCATTTAACACACATATATGCTTTGTAAAAGAAAAGGCACATCATGCTTTCTTCTGCTGCAAAACAACTCCTCTCCATCTTTAAAATGCCTGTGACAACCTTGCCCTGCACACCTCCATGGGGATAGCCTTTGGAAAACCACTCTTCTACCTCAGCTGCATTATCTGGACCTCTTTAATGCATTGCTAAGGAACTGAGAACAAAACCAGCTCCAAGTGCCATGCAGGAGCTCAGCATCTAATTTTAAAAAGTTTGTAGATTCATAGATTTTAAGGCCAGAAGGGATTATTACATTTGTCGTATCTGACCTTCTGGGTAACACAGACTGTAAAACTTGACTTCCCCATCAAACCCATTAATTACCATTCAGCTAGAATATAGCTTAACCAACGAAGTAATTTCATTTAATTCACTTTGAGGCATTTCTTCTCAAGTAAGATACTCAACCATAGATATTTCAAGTTATTTTAGTTATGATGTTTTTCTTTTGATCACTTCTTTCCCCATTCCCCAACAGAAGTATGTCTCTCCTCTACTGCTCTTCTGGCCAAAATGTGGCTGAAATGTATTTGCTCAGTATTTATATGAAAATTTACCTCTGGCAGATTTTGAACCTGAGAAATGTTCAACTAAAAAGAGTTTTCTAAAAAGCTGTAAGTAACTGAAAATAGGTAGCTGAGTATGCAGAGTTACACGACTGCAATAAAGCTTTTTATATAAATCCCACTGGAGAGCAGAATGAGTCCTTTCACACGGTATGAAGTGAGCTGATAGAGACAGCACCCAGCTCCACCTATGGAGAAGAAAAAGAGCTAGAACAGCTTCAACTGATGTCCAAACATTCCTCAGCAGCATTTCTCAGCTAGGCCAGTCACAACAAACCCAAAAAGACCCTTGCTATACCAAAGTGTTTGCATTTTTTTGTTACTAAAACAGTCTTCACTTTCCCTAACAAAGAGCATCCTTAGTTCCATGTCTGTGCATAGTTACCTTTTCTCATCCTCCAAACTCAGGCAGCAAGGAAACAGCCCAGATGAGCAGCAGCAGACTGCAGAGACACAGCATGACTGAGACACACACTGCCTACCTTTGGAGACCACATGCAGTCTGAAGGCATGAAGGAAAACACTGCGTACATGCACAAATGATAGGAAGGTACACATTCTGTACCAAGAAAAGTTTCACGCCAGGCATTTTTCACACCGTAAACATAAAGTACATTTTGTCTCAATACTGCAACTGTTTTGACAATTAACTGCAGGAGATAATGCCACACCAACAGGCTTGACTGTCTTCCACAAAACATCTAAGATAAAGGAGTTAGCTGCGAGAAGCTAGTTGAGTGGGTTCGTTGAGAGGCTGCCCTGAAGCTTGAAGGTGTAGGTACTGATGGCATAGATTAGCATCTCAGTATACCTGTTCCTAATACCCCTGGAGGAAGCCTGGAAACTCATTCTTCTTTGCCTGTGGTACAAACTCTGACACAAAGTAAAGCACAACTCTGCATTTCTACTCAGACACATTTTTAAAACCCTACATTTGAACAACAGCTTATGATTTCTTTTTTCTATTAGGCATCAGGTCAATGGGTTTTTCATGATCAGTCTAAATGCCAGGAGAAGGAAAAAGTATGATTTCATAAAACCAGGCAACCAGCTCCTCACATGGGTAAGTCAAAGTTGCCTCGGAAACACAGCCCTTCCACAGTCATCTAATTTTACCTCTTTTATCCCACAGGACCAAGCTTTAGAGAGGCTTCATTTATTTACAGGCCCTTCCACTGGGCTTCAGTTATCAGCCAGCAATGCTGTGGACACACACACTTCTAATGGCCTATGTTTTGAAATCAAGTCTAATCTGATGGCACAGTGCCCGAACTCCTTTTCCAGCACAGCCATTAAAGGATGTAGGTTATTGCTGTTGTCACCATTGATATTTGTCATTGTAATGTAATTAGGGCCCTAAAATGATGCATTACAGCCCTTGGCACAGCTTCTATTAAAATCTTTTCTTCTGCTCACTGAACTGTGACCTGCTTTCTGATGAATAACAGACAGACAGCTTTAGGGTGAGGAACAGATTCATCAAAGTAGTATTTTCCAGCTCTGGAAATAAAATAAATAAATAAATGAGTAAGAGGGCAACCTAAAAAGAAAAACACAAGGTGGGGGAGGTTGAGGGGGAAGGAAAGCAAACAGCATACTTGAATTTCATCTGACCACTTGAAATTCTGATTGCAGCTAATGAATCTCTTTTAGGACAATGTATTCCCAGCCTGTGAATCACATGGTTAATCAGGGCTCTAATCTTCCATCCATCAGCCTATGCCAGCACTGTAAATTCCAATTACATTTATAGGTTATGTGGGTCATGCATTCCCAAACAACTACATTCACAGATATCCCATGTAAACTGGCACGTTTTCTGAAATGCTGTTAGTGTTACTGAATGTTATAATACTATTCAAAGCTTTATGAAAGCTCCTGATAAACAACTGCTAAATTATTGCCTGTAGATACAGCATGACGCTCTGAAATAGCGTTAATGGCCCAATAAAAGGGTGACTGTTCATGCCAAAAAATAAAAAAGATAGCTTTTGCTCCCACAGTTTGTCAAATCTGTTAACAAACACCAACACTTCTATTACTCCTTTCCCCGAACACAAAGGATGCTTGGTTTTGCATAAAAAACACATCAGCATGGAACCAGAAGAGATGAAGGAAAGGCAGAAAGGAAAGGCCTGGACTCAAATACTCTTTTTGCTTATGTAATGAAAGCTTGTATTGTTTGGATCCTTTGGGAGACACCTACAAAACACTGTTTTAAAAATTTTCATCTCTTTTCATAGCCACTTATGTGACATCATTTTTAAAAAGAGAAAGTTTAAATATTTATTAACTACAATGTTAACGTTTTTCTTTTTTTTTCTGCATATGAAGAGACGGTAATAAAATCATTGTGCCAGCATCTGACCCCATTAAAGTATCAGAAGAGCTGCATCAGTTAACAGCCCCCTCAGCATTGTTGCAGGGATTCAACACAAGAGTAAAAGCTTAAGTTTCTGATTCAGACAATGAAATCTTTTTGACCTGATGGTTAAATGGTACTTTACCTCCTAAATACACCCAAAGACCTGACACCTTAAGTTCACAAGAGCTTATAAAGCATTCTGAAAAATGTTCAAAGGTAAGTCTGTAGACAAGACTATACCTTAGGCCACATGAGGTGACCCAGTCTATGAAGGGGGCTCAGTAAAGCTGGTCCATGGAGTAAAACCATGTCTCCATAGCTATCACCTGTAGTAAAAAAGGAGCATGTGATGGACCATTAGACTCCTAAATCCCTTTCAGGATGGCAACGCAGTGGTTTAATTCAATTTACCTTTGCCACATACAACTGAAATAGGACATAAGCATTCAGTTAAATATGTTCAAGTGCCTTAATTAGCATTTTAGCATATGTCCAAATTCCTAGCACTGATGGAGATTAAAAAAGAAGCAAGAGTCATATAAATTCCAGATATTAAAATATTCAGAAATGTTCTAACAGATAAGGAGTTCAGAATAAATTTGTTGCTCAAAAACATCTATGTGCACTCCCTTTTTCCTGAGGAAAAAACCATAAATGATTCTCTGTAAAAAAGAAAACTGGGATTTTATTTATAGCACATGAACTTTGGGAAAATATTTCCACTATATTTCACGAAGTTCCATGGTTATTACAATTACAAAAAATTGCTGGTAAAGAATTACCACTGGAGGCTCTAGGTTTGTCCGTGGAATGGAAACAAAACTACTATATATGTATTGTTGAAATAAACCAGAATAATAAAACATTATTGGGAAACCCATTTCAGCAGCCAGTAGGAAGAAGAATATATGCAATTATGCTTTCAGAAAAATAATCTGTAACAACTGTTATTTCAGGTTTAATTTGTTCTACACAATGCAGCCTTTGCCAAGAAGATCAATCTAGTTTATTAAGTGCTTACCAAGAACACATGCACACACCCTAAACAAGCATTTCACAAATTAGTGAGAACAAAAAAACATTATTACACTGTAAGAAACATATCATGAATCTGAATAAAGCAAGCAAAAAAGCTAATCTTAGTATTTCACAGAAAATTAACTCTTCATTCATAAAGAAGAATGTGTTTTGTTTTAATCACAGACTTTTGTCTGGAAGTGCTTACTCCAGTTCTAGCGAACTGGAGGAAATACTACAAGCCTTGAATATGTAATTTCTCTTCAGCCCTAAAGGAATGGTGTTTGGAAAACAAGACCCAAAGAACCTAGCCTTGTAGTCAAAGCAAGTGGAGGGAAAAGGCCGTCTTGACTTCTGAGGTAAGAAGGGTATTAAGCAAAAAAGATCTTCACTAAGCCAATTGCTGATGTACAGGATATATAATTTGAGCAATGCACATAAAAGCTGAATGTAATCACTACCACCAGACTGCCAAATAACCACAGGTACCATTCTCCACCCCACTTTCCTTCCAACTTTTTTTACAAACTCCCCACCTAAGCTCACAAAGTGATGTAACTTTCCCTTTGCAAGTTAATTTAGTGGCCTATTTTGCAAAAAATACTACAAACAGCAGCATAAGCAATAGACTGGAATGGCAGACTTCTCAAAATCAATTTTCTAATACACATACTGCTTTGTGGGCTGCTGAAATGAGTTTTTAAGAGACACCTTTTATTTAATGTCTCAAGAATCACATGGAGCTGAACTGAGCACAGAAGGATACATCCTGAATCATTCATGATTAGGACAATAAAAAGCAAGTCAAGTAGCGTGACATATAAACATGCATCCAGCCTGTCACCTGATGAAGTCAATGTTTTTTTGTTAATATCAACTTACATCAGCAAGTAGGAGAACAGAAATGCACAGCCTGTAGATTACCAAAGTTCTTCAGTTGGTCAGGCAGCAACAAAGCTGCATCCTGCCCTGCCCCGACATATGTACCAGCAGAGCATCCAGAAAAAAAAAGGCTGCAAGTGGAACTTTAAATGATAAAGACTAGCTTAAATTTCCCTTCCTCAAAGGCAGCAGGAAACACTTGCTGAAAAAATCAGACAGAAATGAGTAAAAGGACACCGCCACAGGAAATGATGTTTCCATCAGCAGAGCTCTGAAGTCCTCTTTAAGGTACTATGCCTTCACCTACAAGCAATCCTCGGCATTCCAGAGCAGTATTTTTTTGTGAAATATGTCTTCATTACATAGAGATGAGAAGTTTCCATCACTCTACCAGTTTTTAAACTGTGACTTCACAGTTTAAAAAAAATACAGGAAAAAAGAATGCTTTAAGCTTACAGACATAAGGCAGCCTCCGCTCAAAGTTCAGTATTTTGCATCTGTCCCCTAGCTGTAATTAGGCCAGAATTTCCCATTTTAATCTTTCCTATAACTGCTGAAAGACAGCAGCACATGCACAATCTCTTACTACTCAATTTTTGCNAACCTGTCCTTGCAGTTATATGCAAACACTGAGTTTAGACTCCAGTTTTAATTTAGTCAGGGGAAGAAAAGTCTCCAACGTATTTATTTACATCAGAAGTTTTTTTATACTTTGTTTCACAGGGATGACAGGAAAACTAGTCAGAAGGGAATACTGCAGATCAGTAGTTTCAATGTTATATCATGAAAAATTAAACAAAGGAAAAAAAAAGACTGAGAGAGTAAAAATCTGTTCTCAGTAGGCGTGTGTTTAACTTGAGGTGGTGGCATTAACTGCTCTGAAATAAATATTAAGGGGGCAAGATTTAATGGAAAAGGTGAAAATATCTAGCATTTTAATCTAAAAGAAACCATGCTTTTAATTTACATATATTGTGCTTACAAAAGAGGGTTCTGATTAAAAATAAATAAATAAATAAATAAACACTGCCATAATTTTCCTAAAACAAAATGGAACTGTCAATTTCCACTTCTGACCCTTGCAACAACTTAGTTTTTGTCTGCAAATACATATACGGGAAGACTCAGAAAAAGCTACAGGTACCTGTTATCCTACATCCACTCTCTATATTATGGCTACATTGTTTACTCTGGAGCAGCAAGCTTCAAATGTTAATCACTTAGAGGCTCACATGCTACCAGAGCTGAGAACTGCGAAGATTTTGACAGACTTCCAGTTAGATCTAAAAAGTTATACTTTACAGATTTGATACTTGCAGAAAGCACTGCAATCAGCGGCAACAGACAACGGTCTGCCAAGAAAGAAAATTAAGTTTCTCCAGCAAATATTGTGCTCTTACAGGTTTTAAGGAACTACATAAAAGCAATCAATAAACTGATAAAAGCAGCAATCAGAAGTCACCCATAAAAACAAGAAATACAATGTGACTGCTGATGTCAAGTTTATTTTCTTCCAAGTTCATCTGAAAGTCAGGAATCAGTCCTTCTGCATCAAGAACAAGACTACTATTTCTCTTCCATCTTTGATTTCCTTTGTTTAATTCAATTTACAAGAATTCTCAGAGTGTTTGGAAACTTTGCTGTGTATTACCTTCCATCACTAATCTCTTCTTCATACCCAGCAATTTCACAATACATCATAAATAGCAATCAATTAGCTCAAGAAATAAAGAAGTATTTATTTAAAGGAAACAAGATCCTAACTCATTTTCCATTGCCATGAAAATGAGCAATACTCAGATGCAATTTTTGCAGATTAACACAATAGATTTTAGTAATTGAAACAATAGACAAAAATAATCCAATAACCTCTTTAATCCAATACGGAACAGCACAATTTTAACATCCCTGAAAGATGATAAAACAGTGTAGTGGATTCTGTGGAATGATATCATCAAGATTTAATTTTGTATCTTACAAAGACAGAAATTCAAATAAGGCCTGTTACTCTCTCACATTTTAAACTAAGTGAAGTATGATACCTGCTAATTTTTTCTCAATATAAAAAAAATTATTCATACTCTAACAAATCCCAGTTGCTAGAATAGAGCAATCATCTGCAAAGCAGAATACATTTAAGACACCTTTCTCCCTTTCTGATCTAAAGAGTTTTTTTGTTTGCTAAATCAACATACTACAAGTTTACTAAAATACTAAGAATGCGTAAGTAGGACAGGTTTTCTTTTACTCCAAATTTAAATGGAAGTTTCAGCTTCAGGTGTTGGCTCATGTTTTCCTCATGCTTGAGATGGCCACAAACCTGCAGAAGCACCAGCTGAAAACTTCCACTACCCTGCAGGTAAGGGTAGCTTGTCACCAGGAGCTTACACCACGGATGAAACAGATAGTGAGGATCCCAATTCTCTTTCTCTGGAGCATGTTGCCCTGAGAGTACAAGGGACAGCACCACTAAGCTGGGGAGTATCCAGAATATCCAAGAAGTAAAGACTGGACATTCCACACTTCACACATCGCTGCCACCACTCAGATGATACTGATTCCTATTTCTATTTTTTTAAGTAGAAGACTTGCTGCAGCAACCAGCTCAACAGAAGGGGATTCCTGATGCAGCAGAATACTGCTTTCCAAAGAGGAACAACAAAAAAAGACTGTAGTTCCAAATCCTAGTGAGAAGAAAATATTGGTATGAATTGTCATTGCTCATAATTTCAATCATCATTCATCGTAACTACCTCTGCTGAAAATAACTATTCTGATTTCAGCATTTCTGCCATTAGGATTTCTTGCTAATTTTTCCTCCTAAGTGAAGGACAATGAAAGAGTAGGTAACTTAAGCCTTTAACATATCAATACCTAACAAGTGGTAGTTTCACTAGGGAAATACCTCTAAAATAATGAAATAGTTTACAATACTCTTTTCAGCCTTCCTAAGAAGACGCATTTGTAAGACATGCTACTATGTTCAGAAAAATTCACTAGTCCAAGACAGCTGGATCACTAAGTACATCTTGATGCTCAATTAATTTGAATAGCATTCCCTCAGTAAAACTCCTACCAGAACAGACAGAATCTGCATCCAGCAACACCTAATGGCATTTATATTTAAATTATATCAGCATTATTGAAATTTTCACACACTTTTCATCTAAAGGAATTTCAACATAAAACAACTTCTTGTAGAAAAGCAAAATTCAAGACAATGCCATAAGAAGGAGAAAAGGAGGAATGGAGCAAGAACTCTCTGGTTAGGAAATGTAGACTTCATGAAACATTTTCCAGTTTGTAACTCCTGTGGGATCACCGTTTGTAGAGAGCTACTATGAACTGCAACGATTTCAGACAAATGCTCAAGACACACCATATGTTAAATGCGCTTTTCATGCTACTACACCTACAAACTCTAATAAGAACATCTAGAACATGGAAAACACATCAAATGTAAGCAAATATAGGGGGTAAATAACTCTCTAAACAGATTAACCATGTGATCAAAGCAGCTATCCTTCAACATGTTCTTATCAAAAAAGGCATCAGTCAGAACAAGATTGCTTCACAAAATTTTACCAGTTTCATACCCATGATCCTCTACTATAAATATGTCTGGGCCAGAAACACAGATTACACACTCACCAATTATGATGTACTAGGCATAGAAGAGGCTCTCCCTTACTCTAGCTACTCTTGCTTACCCCATCCTTCTATTGATAACATTTTTGTGGGGATGCGATCAACTAAGCAATGAATTTATCCACATTAAAGCAGAGCCCACTTCCAAATGAAGCCAATTTTTTTCGAATACAAACACTATCCCAGACCCAGTTTACCATAGGGTTGACCCAAATGCAGGATCACCCCTTTTATTACCACTGCCAACTTCTAACCACCCAAAGCGCACAGAAGACTTCAGTCCTAGACGCACAAAATCTCCGAAGACTTTTTCTGAACACTCCTTTGAGTCAGAAAACAAAAAAAAGCACAGTTAAGAGAGTAGACCACACAGCAGCATTTCTGTCAAGCTACTCATCTTATTAGAGATGTCTGGGCAAGACAAGGCATCCTGTTTCACTTCCTCCTCTACACTGCCAACCAAGTCACAGTAGTATAAATCATATCCTAAACTTTTCACCTCACTTTAATATCATGATTGGTTGAGCTTGAAGTTTGAACTAGCCTTTAGAGGCACCTGTTAGATATCTGGTAAATCAAATCACCAATACCCGACTTCACAGTGAATTCAAACCAAATATAAACTAGTCCAAATTAGTGGCAGACATACCAAGTCAGTACTTGTCAAACAAAGAAATTAAATGCCGTGGTCAAAACTGTGAAGAAAAACCCACACTCACAAAACAACGTATGTTTTTTCAGTTACAGCAGACAGAATGAAAGACAGGAAGACCACCTTTCCATGCCTGTTTGCTGCAGATTTAAAGGCTTTCTAGATTTTTGATATGGAATAATTCTATGGTTTACCAAAATGCAGTCTCTGAGCTTGTTAATTTCATATTTAGCTTGCTAGGTCTGCAATCTTGCCACTCTTTTAATCAAAAAGGTTTCAGGTGAGCATTTACATTAAAAATACTCATTCAAATATTTTTTACCCACATTCAACTCATTTTTATCCACAAAAATATGCAGAGGTTGGATATACTCTGGTTTATGAAAATCTGTTTTTCATAACCTATAATAATTATTCCTTTTTGTAATAGCAGCTTTCCATGACAATTAGAGACACAGTTGTGCTACTCTGTTTGGGTAAAGAATTTGCCAGAAATACGCAAAAGGAAACCTTAAAATTACTGAACTACCTACCAACAGTTTGCAAACCTGCTTGTGTAAAATCATTATCTTTTTTTTCACAAAAGAAGCAGAAAATGCTGGGAGGAGTTGGATGGAAAATAGGTTTGATGACAAGCAGATAGCTCAGACTGTGCTTCCTTTGTGTGAGCTTCAGTGAAAATGAGAGTAAACTGGAAAATATTATACTTCAATATAAAGTGCAATCACTTTAAAATGACTGATTTATATATTGAAATAAGTCCACTTTCACTACTATAACACACCAAGAGTGAGTGAAAGCAAGGGAAAGAGAAGTGAGAAAACATTTATTCTTTATGTCGCCAATAAGGGATACAATATTACTTTTACCATCACAAGTATAATTTCTGCTCCAGAATGCAAAACCAAAGTTACCTTAAACTATGTACAGAATAACCCAAGGAGCTGGATAAATAATCAGGACAGTAAAACCGTGCCAACTCCTCAGTTATTACAAGGCTGTTCAACAGCAGTTAGAGCACACCTGTGTGTACTTCAGTCATACTCTTAAATACCATGCACATGCACCAAAACACCACATTATCTTAACTGTGTACCTATAAACAAAGTTGTCTTGGTTTTGAAAGACAGGTGCCTGCCAAGGAAGGCAGGAGATTCTCTTGGAATAAAAAAATGCAAACCCCCTCCCTCCAAATTATTAAAAGGGGCTCTCAGGCAAAGATATGACGATAGGAATAACAGTTCTTTAATATGTATAAACAAAATAAAGTAAAACAAAAACCAACAAACTACAATCTAACAGGAAAATTAGAACAAGATGCAGTATTAAACAAAAAAACAAAACCTGACAGTTAGAATACAATCTGACACCCTGTCAGTCAGGGTGTTGGTAGCAGTCCAGTTGGAATGGTGGCTCCAGTAGTCCTCCTGGAGTGACAGATGGTTCTGTCGAAACAGAGATCCTGTAGAAGGGCAGAGTTTTCCTCTGATGGTCCAGTGGTGATGTTGAAGGGTCTGGTCCTTCCTCTGGGAATNACTGCCATCCTGGTTTCAATAGTTCATGAAGATGGAGATAGAACACAGACCTTCTGTCATATTTTTACATTGTAACCTAGGACAAAAGTATTCAAAATAGATGCCATTTTTCTGCAGTCTAAAGCAACACAGAATTACTCTCAATATCCACTGCAGAACTTGTGTAGG
>VXBU01006986.1:16939-34432 GCA_013400315.1 Bombycilla garrulus
GCTCGTGTGATATGGCTGTATATCAGACTTTCTTCAGCTCTACTGACTAACCTAGATTGTACACTGAATGATTTTATAGTTTTGTTAAATTCATAGCTTTTCTGCATCCAAAGTTGACTCCCTTCTGAGGGAGGGTAACCACAACAGGTAAAAGAAAATTTGAATACAGAGAAAGTGACCTGCTTTACCACCGAAATTCCACTGCTTCACAGTGGAAAAGCAGAACAGTGTTTCAGTGGAGAGAAACAGACATCAAACCTTTCATTTATATTATTTTGAAGAGAGTCCTTAGACTAGTACTTCCTTTCAAAAGTTCAACTTGCATTTACGCTCGAATTACATTAACAGCTTCTCTCGTGTAGGGTATTCACATACTGAGGAGTGACGATTCAGTCAAAGCTGTGATCCCCACTACTTAATATGAAGCTGGTTTGCCTAATATTTTGACATCTCACATTGTCATTACCTTCCTTCCTTCAACTTCTGCAACAAATAAATCAAGAAAAATCCTTGAGGAATTCATTTTCCAGTGGGCAGGTAAAAATTACAATCATGGTTAAAAGAGATTGAGAAACTAGCTATTTGACAGCTACACCAAGATCCTGCCTCAGATTAACTCTGCAAAGTTCCACACAGAACCACCCAGCAAAGAAAAGTACCAAGATCCACCCCCCTGGGCTGCAATCACTGCATGTATAGCTATACATGGCATTGTAAAGGTCTGGACACACAGGTGACATGAATTCCACCACAAGGTAAGAAATTTTGTTTTGGTTTTCCCCAAAAAATCCCACCCTGATAAAGAAGCAGTATTACCCCATTGTCCAAATGGAGGACAGAGGCTGAGAAGACAGACTACCACAGGCAAACTTCCTTAATACAAACCAAAGGACTGACTGCATATACCACTGAAAGGTACATTACTGGAACCTGTTAATTGCAGCTGGGATGGAAGATAGCAGAATTTACACGGGAAACAGGAGGAGGACAAAACTGTCTCGAGAAAGAGCACTCTGCTCCAACCACACCACCCTATTAGAGAAACACAGCCACTTCCAAGTGACTCCCATTTAATAGCATCTCACCTCCCATTCCTTAAAAAACTGCTCTCCAAACAATCCCCTGTGGTAAAGGCAATGCTTCAGGAAACAATATTACTTCCACTTCCAGACAGAGACCTGAAGCAATGAAAGCCACAGATGAAGTCTCCAGAGATATGTAACGGGATTTTTAAAAATGTCTTAGCGGACTAGACATGTAATTCTGCAGAAAGTTAGCAAGAGGCAAATACTCAAGAGGATTTTCTAGAATACCTAAGCACATGGGGGTTTCTACCCTTATCTATAACTTTGCTTTCTAAAAAGCACACCACACATTACCAGAAAAATCCCAAACCACAGTCTTCAGCCCCTGGTCTCCACACTCAGGAATGACAAAGTGATGAAGTCACCAAAAGTGCATATGAGTTTCCATCTTCAGCACTGAAGCTACCCACTAACCCAGCTGAGTCTTCAGCTTAATAATATCAAAGCTCTTTGCCATATAGCTCACAACTCAGCCCTGCAAAAACCTTGTCCTTCCAACTCCCTTAACTCAGTGCTTCTTCAGCCATGCTCCCCAGAGAGCTGAGAATCTCTGCCAGCACTATTCACACACAAAATACAGCAGCAACACATGAAAAAACAGAGTGGAGATCAGACAGACTTCTGAGTAACAGCTTAGTGGTTAAAGAGTTTAGTCAGATCAATATGTACATTACTTATGTTCTTTCTTTACTTCTCTTTCCCTGTCTAATAGGTTTCTGTGAAAAGTGGAAATACTCCCAATTCTTCCCTTGGAGAACGAAAGTCTGTTTTCCAGTCCCTGCTTAGAACCAATGTACTTGGAAAAAAAAAAAAAAAACTAACAACACAGGGTAAACCATGTAAATATGTTTTGGGCAGGGACTGTAACCCAGTACAACTCATCCACCTGACCAGAGTCTTTCCAGGGCAGACAGCACAGCATGCACTTCTCCTCTTTCAGCTTTACCAGACCATTAAGAATCTCACACAAACCAGAGTGTTTTCTGATGGGTATACCAGTCATTTTCCAGGGAAAGAAGAAACATGGGTCCTGAAAACAGACAAAAAAACAGCTGAACTACAATGAATCAAGAGTCCTGCCTTTTGCAGCTTTTTTTGTTTAAGAAAAATCCATACTATATTCATACTTTGATACAAACATTTGGTGCCACACTTCAAAAAAAGTGATTCTGAAACTACTAAGCCAAGGCAGCCCATCCTGACAGCACCAACTTTGGTGACTTCAAGCAATGAGAGGTTTGAGACATTCCTGCAACTGCAACATTCCCCTATGAAGTATCCTCCATATGTGCTAGATTTCTTTGGTACCGTGCTGAGTCACTTAAATTACACCACATACATCAAGCATTTGTCTGCCCTCGTTCTGAAGCCCAGTGGTGCAAAAATGCCCACAGCATTGCTCCCATTCTGCTGCAGAGAGCAGCTGAAGTAACTTATCCAAGGTCTCATGGGAATCCCTTGACAGCATAGTCCAGACACTTGCACTAGCTTCCCTCCAAGCCCCAGATGCTGGCAGCTGCATCTCATCCACCTGAGAGCTTTCTGCCTTGCTTTACATTAATACAGAGAGGCATTTCCTGTGTCTACAGATTTTTGGACCCTCCAGGTCTGTCACAGGCTTAAAAAAAAAACAACCCTCTTGACCCTTAATGCAGTGCATACTTACAGCTGCATTTTTCTTTCAAAATGTGTAAACTAAGATTATCCTAGGATTCTTTCACCCACACAAAGAGATGTTAAAAATCAAGGCTTCAAATGAAATACACGCCTGAGTTCCAAGCACAAAAAGAGAGCTAACAGCAACTAAACAAAGGATGAAAGATAATTCCCTACATTCATAAACCCTCTATGTCCACTTGACTGAAAGACTATTTGAAAAAAAGATGTTGCATATGCAAAGAAGCTAGACATTTGTATCTGCAAAGAAAAGTCCTGTGTTTCCATGGAAAAAGGTTCTTTAGGTGTATAACAGCACGGCTACTAATGTTAGTTTTAAAATTATCTTGTATACAGGCTTGGAAAACTCACCCTCAAACAGAATCCTACAACCTCAGAAAGAAAAACACAACCACATGTATGCTCATGGGGCCCTGTTCTTGTACAGTCTTGTGGTGTTGTTGCCTTTTACATCTCTACATACATGATCAAATCTAAGAACAAGAACAATTTTCATCCTTTGTAGATTATGGGTTTAGAAAAACTGTCAGAAAGAAACCATCCCCCAAAAATTTCTAGGATGTCACAGGCACAAAATTTTTTTTAGACTTTTTCTTATGCTGCCAACAACTGAAACAAGATGCATTTTCTGGTGTCATTAGTCTGTAGAGATAAACCAGGGAACTTTTTTGGGGGAGGAAAACTAACTGCCTTGTAGATACAAACAGAAAACATGAAAAATAGGTTCCTCACATTCAAGACACATTATTACCTTTGTTTTCCACCTCTAGAAAAAACTGAAAGTAGAGAAATGCAAAGGAAGGAGGGTATCACCCTTGAATTAATTAAACCAAGAACGTATAAACATTTTTCAAGATTTATGCACTTTTCAAGAATAAATAAATAAAAAGTAACTCTGACATAAAAAGTCCTTTGACATTTGGATGAAGTTGCCAAGGATATTTCTTTAATAAAACAAATAAGCAGGAAAGCCTCATCAATGCTTGATTTTGCTGTAGTTGTAGTTGTATTGTTTAGGACGAGACAAAAAGAAAACACACATCTTGCCACCAGAAATTAGGAAGTACTGATAAAAACTGTAAATAAGCAGCATGTTTAGACTGCAACAGCCTTCTGCAACTAGGAACAGAAAGCCTACTAGGCAAATTGAGTATAAGTACAGACAATCTATCCTTTGTTAACACACTGAGACAAATATACAGGGGGTGTTTTATGTCGAAAGTCTTTTAAACCTTGTGTTATTCAAGACTGTGAATGTATATTTCAATAAGAGGCACCTACTTTGTATCTAGTCACATGCTCTACAAAATTATAGAAACCCGACATTAGTGGTGTAGTAGCTGACTCTCTTTTACACATCAGCACAGTGAAACCTTTCAAAGAGGGCACTAAGAGAGCAGATGGTTCTCATATGGAGTGAATGGTACAGCAGGGCAGCAGATGTGAAAAGAAAAGCAATTAAACAGCTTCCTCCAAATATTCCTTTTCCTTGGCCTTCTCCCTCAAATGGAAAAGCGTGTGTTTTGGCCAGGTTTGGCCTTACTCTCTTTTTTTTCTTCTCCAAATGTTATCACAAGACCCGACTCCACTATTTCCAACTTCTGTCTCCAAATACAATTAACAGAGGAGCAGACAGGACAGCTCGAGCATCTGTGGTATTGTATCTCCTGATAACCTCTAGAGCATAAGGACAAAGGAAACTCCATAGCAGTTAAGGCACAGCTGTACCTTGTTACACAGTGAACACGGGTTTGGAAGGAGTCCTCTTCCTTCCACAGTAAACACACATTCATTCAATATTCAGTGATTCTCTAGAATCTCATATCTAATAATAGATGATAACTAAATCTTAGATTATGCCCCATCACGAACATATCACCATAATTTCAGCAAGAGACAGAGGCACAGAAATGTTATGAGACTTTTGCAAAGGGCTACAGAGCTTACAAACTGGCAGTCAGAGAAACCCCAGGCAGTAATTTGTCACATACCCTCAATTAAAAATGATCTCTTCCTGGGATCTGAGGCAAGCAAGCCCCTGGATAAGCATCAGTAAGTATCTAGAGCAGGAAACAGAACAAACAGCAACACTGACTTCTCTCTGCAGATCCATGGTGCCTCATGAAGGACAAATACTGAACTTTTGCCTCCTACAGCCACCATAAAAATCCAGTGGAGACCCACATCATTCTTAACCAAATCCACGACACAGTTTGGCTCAGCTGCTGGACTCAAATGCCCACTCCATGCTGCCACTGGCTTCTTGGCTGTCAAGCAGCAAGATGGTGGCTTGTCCACTTCAAACACACAATCTCCCAAGGCAGACAGGTAAAAACAAACGGACAAGCACTGTCAGTCACAAGTGTGCTCCCTACCCCAAGCCTTAGCCGTGCAATTCTCCTGCCAAAAAGCAAAGAGACTTGAGAAAGAAAAAGTGTGATCAAAATGCTTTCTCTTCCTTAACCACCAGCTAAGAGCTCACTCAAGTTTGCCTTATGAACAATTTTAAATAATACTGTCAAGTTAACATGATAAACGACAGCTGCCATCATGGAGCAACTGTCAGTACTGTCCTGTAACCCTGACATTGCCAGCACTGAGGTCTGAGCACCATCAGGAAAGCCTTCTCCCACCCTCTACAAGGATCTCACCACTGCGCCAGTTCGGCGGGCTTCAGATTACCTGCTCCTCCCTCATCCCCAGCTAAGCCTCTTGCTGTAACCCCATGGGCATCCCTGAGTTCTGAGGAAACCAACTGTCTTGAAGATACAGCAGACCAAGACTATGAGTTTTTGCTCTTACTCCTGGTTTTAAAATTGTCAGCGTTAAATTTCAAAAGCACCTGCTGTTACTGCCTACAAGTACCACAATATTTTATTAAGTATTTGCAGAAAAGCATGTATTTTGGCCTTCCTCTGATTTGCTGATTTAGGGTTCAAAGTCAGAAAAGACAAGGGAATAAATAAGACCTAGTTTGCTCTACGAAGCACTCTTCTGCTATGGTATATGTGCACCACGGACTACACCTGTAACTGAAACATAGGTGATGTCTCAGCAGCAGCCTTGTAATGTCCTCTTTATCTAGTGCTACTCCATCACTGGCTACTCAGTCCCACAGCAATCACTCCTTTCTGGGGTAAGCTACAACGGGGTCAAAGGGGGATTTTCTCATTTGCAAAGTTTCCAAACAGCCAAGCCACATCCATAAGCAGACAGAGTAACATAAAAGATGTTTACTATACTTTAGATAGAGGAAATAGCAGCATCTTTAAAAATTAAAAGCTCTCAGTAATCATACAGAACGTGCACACAGTATGTAATACATACCAAACAAAATCTAGCGGCAGGGCCTAGTGTTATGCAGGTTCTTTATAACATGAAGGGGACAAACTTTTATTTCTGCTCAATTATGAGATGTTCCATCAAGGTTTTTTAAGCAAACACAAGAAAAAACAGAAGCACACAACTGCAAATGTTTCACATCCCAAACATAACAGTGAAAAGTTTTTCTCCCTTGAAGAATTTGAATCTCTTGCAGCAAATGTCAAAAACCTCTGGCTGTGTAGGATTCTGGAGAAGCTATTCAAACAGACCAAAAGAGAGGCCAACTTAGAAGATCGCCACTCTAAACTATGCTCTCTGTTTCCTTCTAACACATGAAGAACTGTCATCACCCTATCTCTGCCACCTCATGACACAAAAACTTAACAAACAGTTCCAGAACAATTCTTTATATATTTTCAGTTTGGTACCATTTTTCTGTAGAAGAGTACACCTCACATATTTGCTGAGAGCAGGAAATTATGACAAATAATTGTCAGCTGTATCTCCACTGGCCTTATCCTGAATCTTGGTATGTTTTACTCCTTACTTGCCGAAAAAAAATATATGGAACAAAGAAGAGAGAAATCAAAGAAGCATGAGACATAAACAGTTTGGCAGCTTAAAATCAGAATGGAAGCAAAAAGAACTCTAAACTTATGATGCTTATCTCATGATGAATTTTTAGCCAATCTCATGATATTCCAGTGACTGACATGATTTAACATCCGGTGTTGTCAATACAGCTTACCATACAACTACATAACCATAAAGAGACCAATTCAAGTTTACTATGTGGACTATAATTTTGACTTGCCTGATATTTGCACATTTAAGTGTCTTAGCCACAACACCACATTGTTGAATGCCACAGCATTATGTACCTGTCCTGGACTAAGAAAGACGATTTTTATGTCTAAATCCTATTCATATAGGCAACAAATCACTATTTAGAGTTCCATTTATTATTTGTGATAAATTTCAGTTATATTTTAAAACTATATTTAAACTAAAGAAATATGGGCACCTGCTTTTGATTATGCCAAAACCATTTCTGATACACTGTACTATAGAGCTTGTGTCACCACTAAGACAAAGTTATCAGGGGAAAAAAAAAACAGAGAACAAGTACTTGTAGTAGAATCACAAAATAGACTGGGTTAGAAGGGACCTTTAAGTTTATCTAGTTCCACTCCCCCTGGCATAAGCAGAGACATCTACGAGGTACCACTGGAACTGTAAAACTATTACCTTGCGCCAAGACAAAACCTGTAAGAATACAGATAAACAGAAAGGCAAATTGGTGCTCTTAAAACCAATTCATATTTCTGCATTTTAATGAAGATTAATTTTTAACTTGAACATTTAATTTCTGACATAGAACAGCATTTCGTGACTATAGATAGGCTTCCAGATACACTTTTGTCACCTGCTAGTTAACGCAGCTATCAGTTTATATAGCCTGCATTTCACATTATTTCACTTTGTTCTGCTCCTGCTGCACCTTGTGGCTAAAAAAGTTTTCTGAAGGTCAGTGACAAGATGTACACAATCTGCAGACCACAAAGGTAACTTTTTTAACAATTATAATTGCACTGTTCACAAACTGACCCATATTTTTGATGAGCTCAATTCTCTATTACAGCCATAAACAGTACAGTACAATTATCCTTAAAAGAGGGAAAAAAAGTAATACCAAATTGATAAGTCTGAATTTACCATGTCTGACAGTCTTGATGCTAAAATTTTTTCACCAGTTTTAATGCACCAAGTCTATGCTATTCAGTGTGATTGACCAGTGTATGCACCCCCTTCACATTTTACAACATAAATCAAAATCAGAATCTTAAGGAGCTTACAATGGCAATTATTTCCCATGCCTGAATCCTTATGTTTGAAGTTATTTCCTTAAATGAGACAAGCAACCAAACACTTTAAAGCCAGCTTTAAGCCAGCTCCGAAGTCCTGATTCTACTTTCTTAATGTCTATTTTGCACTGTGAAAGAGCTCCTCTGGGAAAACTGGTAATGAGATCAGCAAGTGTATAACTAAAACCTGCATCACAGTGCACATACACAACAGGACAGGATCAAGTTTACACAAATGCTGTAAAGCCTGGGCATCCCAGCAAAGCAATAATTCACTCTGAAACCTATCTGCTAATTAACATTTTTTTTCTGTGCTGAATGACCTCAGCACTTCTTTTTTACCCCTGGAAGGTCGGCAAATCTCACCACACAAAATGGTGCAAAAGCTATACACAAAATGGTGTCCCAGCTTGTCTCTCTTGGTGGATAGTAAGTCCCGATTGTTCAGAAGGAGCCTTATGCCTGTGTCGCACTTCCAGCCACACTGGACAATGAGCAGTGGTGCCAAGCAGGAGGGGGGCTTCTCACTGTGAAGGTATACATCACCCTTCCCTCTCCCTCTGCCTTCCCTGTTCTCTACCACTGCCCCAAAGGGGCTGGAGGTTCTCACTGGAACACTGTCCCTTATTGCAAGTTCCTTTCATTAAAAAAAAAAAAACATAAAACAAAACAAACAAACAAACAAAAAAAAAACCACAAGGATTTTTATAAGGAAAACTGTAACGTGACCATAACCACATGTTCACCACTGGCCTCCCCTGTAATTGCAAGTCAGCCCATAAACTATTACTGTCAGTGAGGCAGCATCATAGCAATTAGTATCTTTCAAAGACAGAAAAATGCTTTTATGTTTAAGCACTGTAGAACACAGCCTTTTGCCTGTCAAAACAGAACATATGTCTTAATTTAAATGTTTGCTCAGCATGTTTTGTGCTACTTCCTGTGTCTTAAGCATCTGTCTGAATGTGCCTAAACAAGTGGGAGAAAACAACACTTTCCTATGCTGATGAATAGTGAAACCTGGATGATATGGAAGTTCTTGTTGTCACACATGCCATTCTGCAGTTGCAAGAGGAAAGGTTATTTCAACAGTAACTCATGGAGTAGCAGCAACAACAAACTTCCCCACAATTACCAGGACCACTCCACAGAACAGCTGCCTAACAGCTGTGAGGAAAAGAAAGCACAGAACCTCATTACAGAACTTAGCAGTTATTACCAAGAACAAGGTTTCTGGTTTTACTCCAGAATAACAGATTTTCTAACTTTTCATAAGCTTCTAAGCTTTTCTGCTGGCTTCAGAGGCTAAATAACCTGAAACTAGGACAAACAAGCCTCAGTTGTCAAACTGATTTGACAACCTATTTTTTACATTTTGTGACTTTAATCAAAATGCCACTTGTTTTTCTCTTCCTCCTTTAACAGTACTGTGTGAGCTGCAGTCTTCAAAATTTCAATTCTAATCTCTCTTATTTTGAAGTTTTTCTGTTTAGTTCTGACTACCCACTGTCTGTATCTCTATTAAATCTTTCCTACTGTTTACAGTAGAGAACAAATTCAGCCAGTGTTATTTTAGTTGACTTTTCCAGCTTGCATTTTCAAATGCAAGACAACATACATTCAGCTACTGGATGTGTCAAAAAAAAAAGTCCACACATGCATGCACACACATTCATGCCAAGCCCAGGCTGTTGTGAAAAAATAAAGAGGAAAAAGAAGAGTGTATTTTTCTGTTGCACAGGTAGAGCATTTAAAAAACATTTCTCCATAATGTGTGTGTTTTATCTCCACAAAGATGAAAAACAGTCAAAATTCTGCCCTAAATTAAACTAATTCATTCCCATCTTTAGCCTCATAGGAAAATAATTTACTAAGTCTTAAGAACCAAGCAGAGTGAAGGCTGGGATATCGTAGAGCCCATATATTAACTCAGTCAGCAATAAATCTCCCCTTACTCTCTATACTACTTTCTTAAATAGCTCACTATAAAGCCCTAACCTAATTAAAAACAGCTTTCTCGGCAACAGTGGCCTTGATTTCAGTTATTTACACATTAACTGCAGCCTCCGTTTGGCCAATCCAGTCTATACCCTGTACCACACAGGGCCTTTTATCTGCCCTGGACAGCATTTTCTCCAGCAGATGAAGTAGATGCCGATTGATTTGCTGTCGAGCACGGTAAATTAATAGCAACAAATTGCTGAGGGCCCCATCTCACTACTCCATCATGCTTCGGCAGTTTTGCTTTATTTGCTCCATGATGGGCAGCAGTCAGGCCTCTTCAAGTCAATTTCTTCTTAACAACCTGCAATACTTTTCAATGGTGAAAATAGAGCTATTCCTTGTAAGACAGAAATCAATATCCTATTGCCCTTAGAAAATGCTAAACAAGCAGTATTGGCAATCCACTTGGTACTAGAGGGTATCAGATACAATGCAAATCCATACTGCTTCCCTCCTCATAGTTATTACAGCTTGCTAAAAGGTTCCTAATGCCATTTATCATCATTTACCATCAACTGCTGCAGCTATGATTATGATATGATCAGCTAGCAGAACCCTTTCATTTCTATCCAATTAATATTTTAGTAGCACTCAAATGGTTGCTGCCCAAGTCTTGTAATAAAATTTACATGGATTGGACAGATTTTTTTCCTGTGATCTTAAAAAGCCATTTCATTTATTTTTCAATACCAAACTTCTTAAAAGACCTAAATTTTCCTTCCAAAAATGCTGAAATTCAACATTCTAACACATAAATTAGTTCAAAGATGATGGTCTAGGCAAAAAGTGTGAGAAAGAATTTATGTACTGACACCTCCAAAGAAACATAAAATTAAAAATGAATGCCATATTTTATTTATACTTCCCAGTATCGTTCGAAAATGTCTCTTGTCTACAGCCAAATACAGACACTTATTTTAAGTAATAATTACAATTCTCAATTAAACATTCAGCAAGCATGTTTGATTACAGCAATTTAAATAAACTGTTTACCATAACATTAAAACAGTCTAATTTCAGAAATTAAACCAAATGACCACCTCCAAGTACCAATAAACAGTATGTTAGAACCACAGACCAGTGAATTAACCATTCATAAACTATCAACTGAACCTCTTAAAAATGTTTTAAAAAGCAACTTAGTAAGAAATGGGCATCTTTAGACCACACTTGTCATGCTAATATCAAAATTTAAAATTGTAGGGACGTGTTTGCTTATACTGCAACCCAAAATTCCTAATGCAGTAATTTTTTTTTCCAGAATGTGTAGATTTTGATGCTGTATTGATTCTAATACAGAATATCAGAAATCAGCTTAGTATATTAGTCTATAACATCACATGTAACAATATACCCTTCACTTTTCTTTTAAAAAAATACAAATTACTAATTCTACCAGTCTAATGCTATTTACTCAGTTACCAAAATTTAAATTAATTATGTTCTCAAACATAATTGTTAAAAATTGGCAACATTATGCAGGCTTAATTAAGATTAAATCCAATTTACTAAATGTACTTTAATTGGTACTAATTACATTAGCTTTCCTTTCAGAGTGACAAATTCCCCATAGGTTTCACTTTAATAGTCTTCTATCAAAATCAACACAGGATGACTGATGATGAGCATCACACAAGGGTGGGAAAAGAGATGCTCTTTCTCCCTCTCTGCCCCCAGCCACACAGGCACACTCACTACCACTGCTTTCTGCAAGTTTATCCTTTTATCAATTTGCTAAGTCACAGAGTCATGACTCTATCACACATCATTTTCAGTTCCAGTGAAAAATTTCTCTAAAAATAAATACTCTGTGGCTGGAAGCAGCCAAGAAGAACAGAAGCTTTAACAGAAAAATACACACAGGTTTCAAATATCAGGGCCACCAATTACTAGGGTACTTCCAAGGACTCCAGGGAGTCCTGCTCTTGAACCCTTTGAGACGCAAATCTAATAAGTGAATAAGCCTAACCTGATCTTGAGAACTAGGCCCAATTACGCCGAAGGGCAACTTCACCGCATTATTGCCTGCTTTCCATTACAAGGGCATCCACTGAGTACATCTGGAAAAGAACCTGAGAGGAACCAAGGCTGTCTGCCCAGAAAAACAAATAAAGACAGATATGCCTCTGTGCTAAAGTGAAAAAAAGAAAGAAAATATAATAAGTAGGTGGTTTGCAGGGCTGTCTGTATTTCATAATGTGATAAACTGCCCTCAGGATTTTTTATATGATTGAATTTAGAAAGCTGGGGGGGCAAGGGAGAAGGAAAATAAAAAACGGTGAATTGCTCAATTTCAGCCGAGTGAAATTCAAAGATGGAAGAGGAGGAAAAGGGAATTTAAGGTGGTAGACTAAAAAAGCTTTGCACACATCAAATGAAGCAATCAATGCCATCCATACAAACAGGAAACCAGACCATAATATTGTGACCATAATAGAAAATGGAAATATTTTGCATTTGCTGAGGCAAGAGGAGAAAGGAAAAATACAACACTGTGTCAATAGAAAGGGAGATATGAAAGACAGGAAATTGAAATCAGATTTAAGAATGAGAGTGAACAAGTTTCTTAGCTGCAACTAATTTGATTCATCGTCTGACAAAATATTTAAGTGTTTTGCATGAGAGTACAATACTTAAAAATTGAATAGATTGAATGGTGGTGGAAAAAGGTATTTAATTAAAACCCAGTCCTTTGTGATCCCCACACTTGTTTTTTGCTAAGTATTTAATTTCTGCAGACTATCTCTGATGACTCCATCACTGTAAATGTATTAGATTTCTTAAGTAAAGCGTTTAGAAATTAAAGTCTTTTGCTGTGTTTTTTTTTTCCCTTGCTTAATACAATTTCATCACACATTGCACTTGCAAACTGATTTTGCTGCAAAGAATTTTGTGCAGTCAGTGTACGTCTAAAGTATCGCTGTAAAATGGGGTATCTAGAAATATAAAGAAGTTTGACTGCAATGCTTGCTTTCCAATGCCTGTAAGAATTTGCTACATAGGTAGCCTGTAAAGACTCTGGTCTTTGTGAATTGTTTCCATATCTATAGCTTTACTGACTGAGGGTTTGTTTGGTTTTATTTTGCTTTTTTTTTTTTATTCTAATGGGATCTGAAACAATCTGGATATTCATTTCAGAACAGACCCAGCACTTCTCAGAGTCAGTGACCAACCTTTCTACCAGCACACATGACAAGGATCAGGTCCAGAGAGTCAGCACATACATACAATCTCATCTTCTGCAATCGCTGCCTTTTCCTGTCAGCCACTGGTTAAATGCATTTGTTGAGTCTTACAGTACCTGTGAGTAGGACTCATAGGAGAATTCAAAAGATCTGTGTATGTCTGTAAAATAACTTGTATGTACAAGGTTCCATAAGTTTGGAGCTGTAGATGCAAAATGCTTTGAGGTGGGAAATCCTATGTATGCCATGTAGCAAAAATGGCCCTAGTCAGTTCTGCGGCATTGAGATGCTAATGGAACACAAAATATAATAAATAACATGAAAAAACTTTTTGAGTTCTATGTTTGCTGTCAACAAGATAAAGAAATCCTATTTCCAAACTCAGAGAAGTTCCAAATTCCTAACTCTGAACAGAAGTGCATACAGACCAATTTTCAGGTGATCTTTCTTCTCACATCCAACAATTTATTTCTGTTAATATTCCCCAGCAATGCTGGTGAATTGCTCAACCATTGCTAAAATGAGTTGCTGTTACTAAACTCCACTACATAAAAAGTTCCCTCACTGGAAAAGAGGTCAGATGCTTAATTCATTCTCCTCCAGAGACGGTTAAAAAACACACATTCAAATAAGAAACTCTAATTTACACCAGCATTCTCTAGCTGGCTAATCTCTTGCTAATCTTGGCCTAAGTGCTAGAGTTCAAGGCACAGAATGAACAGCAGCCCTCCGGTATCTAGAGGCCTACGTGAGCCTTTCACAAGAGCGTGTAGTGATATGACAAAGGGAAAAGGCCTTAAACTGAAAACATGGTGGGTTTAGTCTAGATATGATGATAAATTTGTTACTGCAATGATGGTGAGGCACTGAAATAGGGAGACTGAGGATGCCCCATCCCTGGCAACATTCAAGGCCAGGTTGGATAGGGCTTTGAGTAACCTGATCTAGTGGAAGGTTCCCAGCCCATGGCAGGGTGGGGTGGAAGCAGACAATATTTAATCCAACCCAAACCATTTTATGATTCTCTGCTTACACCCTCACAGAAAGCTCATTTACTCCTTTGTGTTTGAGATGCTAACTGGCTCTGGATGGAAGTCCAAGCAAGCAGCCTCAGGGAACATCAGCATGGCTGTAACATCAACTGCATTCATTTGTAGCTCCAGTTTAAATCAGTCCAGGTTAACAAAAAAAAAAAAATTTCCACATACACTCCTTTTCCTAATACACACTCAGGATGCAGTTATCATCCCAAAAAGTAAAACCAAAAGTTTTGAGGCCAGACATTAAGGAAGATACAACCCACAAACCCATCCATACTCACAGACACTCCCCCTGCGAAGTACAGGAATGCCTGCATGTGCAAAAACTGCATGTGGAAAGGCAAGAAAATAATGCACAATTGGTAGACAAGACAGTAACCTACAAAGAGTCTGCATAAAAAACATGAGACAGAAAATTCAGGGCCAGGTGAAGAAAAAAATTTCTGATGCACTCAAGCATGCAACTAAGGCAAGTCATACAGAATACACATCTGTTTTAAGATTGATGGGAGAAATTATACAGACTAGTCTTACAACAAAACAAATTATCTACCTACCTGTTTATGCATCTCTATATTCAGCCCATAGGACATCTCGTAATACTAAGAAAAAAAGAAAATTACTCTATTAGACTTTGCAGTTGTGAAAACTATTTTGAAATTCACTTTGACTGAAACATCATTTGTGCAAAGACATACAGACCCACACACATTTATTTGCCTTGAAGAATTCCTGGCATTACAAAGAGCGCATTTCAGAATAAATCTTTTTTTTTTTTACTTTATCTGCATTGTTTCATGTTAAATTTACAAAGAACAGCTGCACAACAAGGCAAAAATAGACAACAAAAAAATAATGAAAAATAATCACAAGTAGAGTTAAGGATTAGAAGCAGAAAATGGATCGAGATTCCATTCACTAGCACACATAAAACATGCCAAAAAACCACCCGAAGTGCTTCAAGCATATAAGCATATAAATCAGCAACAACTAACACACTGATTATGCAATATTTTAAATTAAAAAAAAAAAATAAGAACACAATTCCTGTAACTAAATTGCAGGGATAAAAAAAGGGAAAGAGCATGGAAATTCAGGGCCAGAGCAGACACGCCAATCCAAGTACGTCCTGCTGTGCCCAAGTACTGCAGGGAACTCTGCTCAGTGTGTAATGTTAATACCAAACAATCTCCAAGACTTAGGCATATCAGGTATTAAAATGACAACTGTGAGCCTTACAACTTGCTTGTGCTCTTGGTTAAGATTTTTTCAAGGTTATTTACTCTTTTTGTATATACAAGAATATTGCCTGTCAAGTGCATACGGAAAACGGCTAATCCTTCAGAGATGTACATAAGGAGAGATAGCAAGAGCTCCTCTAGAGTTATCATGATCCATCACACAATTATCTATTTAGAGATGTCTTTCTATGCATATTATTTAACCAGGCAGACCACAACAGAGAAAACCCCTTTAACAGCTGAGACCCCTGACATTCTCAATTTAATGAAACAATGATTCAGCTGCCGAAGAGCAACAGTTCTTCTAGGAAATATGCTTTGGATTTGCATGTGCTTATGTACAATTTTGTATTACTCCCATCATAGAAAAAAACATTATCCCGAATTATTTTACAGAGATATGACCAATGGGACAAGTCAACAAAAGTGGAACCATCATCTCCAGGTTCACTACAGAAGTTGCATACAGCTTGAAAGGGCTGACAAGTGATTTGCCAGCACTTGGAAGAAACATCCTCAACTGCCAGTTAAAAAGCCAGTTTCACACAGATACTGACTGCTGCAAACAAGTTAGAAGACCCCAGAAACTACTGATTTATAATGGAAGTACTGATGCAACCTCTACAACAGCAGTGCTACTACTATTTTCCTGTTTGCCCGCAGCAATCTGAATGTATGTCAGTCTCTGTATACCATTAGTAATGGACATTTTGAATTTGTTATGCAGCTTGCTTACCATGACATAATGTCGCTGCATCTCTGTCTTCTCACTGGCCAGTTTTTCACATTCTAGCTTTAAACTGTTCAAGAGACAAAAAGGAAAAAGCATGGGCACTTCATAACACTAAAGTGACAATTCTTTTCAAACATTTCTCCACTACCCAAATATAAATGTATATTCTACCTCTTGTTTGGGAGTTTGGGGGTTTGTACTTTTCCATTTTCAAGGGATACTATGCAACAACCTCATCTCCTAAAAGAACTGCATAGTTACATGTGGTATACATGGAAGATTATTTTTCTGACAAAAAAACAACACCAACACAGGTTCACAGAAGAAGCACACATGGGTTCATATCTTTAACAGTGAAGCCTGAGAAGCTACTAACAAAAACATAATTTAAGTTTCAGAGTTTTTATTTTGGTGTTTTAGAAACACCTCTTTCTTTTAATCGACCCACAGATGAATCAAATACACATTACAGCTTCAAGAAGAAAAACTTGCCGATTTGAATTTTTGCTCTTTGCTATCACTGATGACAGAATTACAAGTAAAACACCCCACGTAATTTAATGAATACCGTGGTGAATACTAACACCTCCAGTGTTTATTTTGTTTTCAGAAGCCCACTAAACAATCCTGCCAGAAGTCACTTGTCACTTTGAGGACACAGCGCTGCTCAACCTAAGGATAATGAAATAGCTCGCCGCCTCACTTCCAGGTTATCAGCACTTGACATGTCAACGAAAGGCGCGAGGGGGCCAAGCCAAGACAAGATGCCTGTCCTGAGCGGCATTTCGAAGAAAAGCAGAGGACGAGCCCAACCAGACACATATTTTTCTATCAACACCCGCCCTCCCCCACTGTGCACCCAAAAGTAAACAAAACAGACCAAAAGAAACAAAAGAAAAGAAAATGAACAACCAAAAACGGAACGCGCGGAAAACAAGAAAATCCGCTCGCACTGCTAGGCTCGGGGCCCACGGGAGCCCCCCTTGCCCAGGCTCGGGCGCGGAGCGGGATGTGGAGGAGCCGGCGAGGAGCGCCTGGCTGGGGTGGGTTCGCCCCGCTCCCGGGTTCCGCCAAGGGTCCCGCACCCCCGCCCCGCCGGGCGCGGCACTGAAAACGGCGGAAGACCGCGCGGGGCTCGGGGAAAGTAGGCAGTTTTACCTGTGGTACTGAGCCTGCAAAAACTGAAACTCCTCCTTAATCCGATCGCAGGATTCTGAAATGGTGAATTTAAAGGGCTGAGCTGGCTGGTGAGGAGCCTGCAAGCAAGCAACAGCAGGTCTTTCAATCGCCCCGCCTCACCCGGTCACCACCTCCCGCCCGCCGCCGCCCACCGCCGCGG